>JH651251.1:151339-222603 GCA_000260095.1 Tetrahymena borealis | reverse complement strand
TCTCTAGCATAAGCTGCACAACGAGTAGTATCGTCACCACAAGAAGTACCATAGACAGTACACTTCTTGACACAGTTATTAGTGGTTCCATCTCTTGTATAAGATAAACAAATATTAGCATCTCCTGCCTTACCGCATTAATCAGTAGCAAATGTCAGGCAATTAACACAAAAAGCAGTGGTTCCATCTCTTACATAGTCAGCACAGCTATCACTAACTAACCCACATTTTCCACTACTACTAGGATCATAATCTGTGCAAGCAGATTAAGCAACTGGAATAGAAATTAGAGCAATAAAAATAAGATATTTTATCATTCTTTGTTATTATGTTTTTTTTTACAAAATTAGTCAAATCCAAACTTTTAATTTAATTAAAAATAATATGAAATAATGCATTAAGATTCTTCTTTTTGAAGGCTTTTGATTAGTCCCTCAAAATTTTAATTTTTATTCTTTTTAAGAAGAAAAAAGTAGTCTAACAAATAGGGTAATTTATCTAATTTAAAAGTATTTTTACCTAACATAAATTTTTTACATTTCTTCTCACCATCAAAAGTTAAATGACAATTTTTTCATTTGCATACATTTTTAAACAATATATTCTAGCAAAAATATAATATTTGAGATGTTTATTTTCATTAGAAATGAAGAAAGTGATAGATGTCAAAGAATGGAGAGAATTTTGTATTTTTTTGTAGACCTTAACTTGAGAGATGATAAATTACGATTTAATTTGTCTTCTTCTAAAGTATTTAAATTTTAGATTTGTTTAAGCAAACCAAAAAAAAATAGTTTTTACTTTCTTTTTATATTTAATTCCAAGCTAGAATCATTTTATAGGAATTTTATTATCAAACTCTATACAAAGGGAGAATAAAATTATATTGCCGTTGTCATTATTTTATAAAGATAATTGATAAAATACTCTAATTGCATTACAAATAAATAAATTAGTATTTTTTTGAATTATATTTTATTAGAATCTCTCATTCTATTAGATTTTTTATTACCTAATAAAATGTTTTCTATCTGTATGATAAAAATTGATCCATGACACTACAAATATAGTAATTTCTAACTCTGTTAGATAAGATAAAGCTAAAGAACCATCTTAAGATGTTCATACTTCTTCATTTTCACTAGAGAGAAAATTAAATAAATGCTTACAGATACTTAATCTTGAGATGGTGAATTCTGTCTGAATTAATTTGTCTTCATAATATATTTTAAAGAATAGATATAGATAATTACAAATGAAATAGTATTTATTTTCTTTAATTATCATTATTATGCTTCATACTCTATTTATTTAAATATTCTTTACTCAATAATTATACCATTTCTTAAAAAACTTTACATACTATTACCTTGAAATTATACTACTTCCTTATCTTAATAATCTTTGCTTATATTTTAACTTTTTTATAATAAAATGCATGATTATCTAATTTGATATATTAGGTCATTATTATTTGAGAAAGAGTAATATCTCTAATACCTAACTTTGAGGAGAAAATTATTAAGTATTTCTTCGAATTTGTTTCTCCCTCTCTTTCTCTAAAACTATTCAGCTTCTAAATAACATTTCTTGAACCTCTAGCAATTTAGTAATGGCCTTAATATGATCATGCTATTTTAATTTGGTTAAAATCTGCTTTATAATGGCTATTTAAAATAAAAAAAACCACCATTATTCTGAAGATTGATGGAGAGAAAATTTAAATTAAATTTGTAGACATTAGTTTATTAGTGATAATAAATTCTGATTTAAAATGTCTTCTGAATAAAATAGAAGATTCACAAATTTATATAAAATAAGAAGTTTTTTTTCATTTTAAATTATTTGCCTAATATTAATAAAATATTTCTAAAATATGACCTAACACCATTAGTAAATCAACATTCTTAACTAAATAAACTGGTTTTAACTCCATTTTTTTCATAGTTTTGTAAAAGTTGATGATGTTACATAATCTAAAAACATTTTGTTTTTTAGATACTTTGTCTATTATGCCCTCGAATCTAATGAATTAATTAAGAAGTTAGGATAGATAAATAATTAAATAACAATCATACATTTTAAATAATAAGAAAGTAATATTTCAACAGATTTTTATTTATCTAATCAAAATTTATCCATACATTAATTAAAATAAGAAAATAATCAATTACATACAAATCATCCACAAAATAAACTCCTAAAGTTTTATTATTCTTGAGAGGAAAATTCAAATTTAATACAATATTGTTTACATTAAAAAAATTCATCTTAAATGAAATGACATTCTTTCATTTTTCAGCTCACTTTTTGATTGATGCTAGTTTAAATTGTTCTAAGAATATATAAAAATCTATTATAAACAGATATTGTAGATTCTTATACAGCAGTTTTTTAGTATATTTATTTTTTAGATACTACTTAAAATAAAAATATCCATATTTAATCACAATCAAAATACATTTAAGTCATCATAACTTAAAATTAAAAATGTTTGAAATTATTTTATAAAAATAAATCAATTTTAAAAGCTCATTATACTTAATTGTTTATTAATTCAATCATTTTATATTCAACTTTTAGAGATATTTATCCAAATAATTTACATTTCTTATACAGAAAGATCCATTTGCTAAAACAAGAAAGAATAAAAAATTAAAATTAAAGGAAATACTTTATTTGTATATTTAATCTATCCTTATTATTTTTATCTATTTTTGTAGGCTTATTTTATATGGTTATAATATCTTATAGATATTCAATTTAATTGTTTTACTTAAATAGAATAGATTACTCATCAATAATTTCAAATTTAACTTCAAATAATTATCATTTTACTGTGCAATCTATCTAGTTGGCCTCCCTTAAGTACCTTAAGTAGGACACTCTATCTGTCTTGAGAAAATTTTAACAAACTTTAGAAGTTATTAAATAAGGGGTAGTTGTAAAATTGTAAATAAGAATATTTAGGGTAGGTGGGTTAAGTTTTAATACTAAATTTTGAAATGATAAGTTGGAGAGAGCACTGAAGTCAAACAATAAGGTAGAGAGTCGAAACTAGCTAGTATGATTCTAGTTTTCTTCTTTAATATTATTTGCTAAAATGTGTTTTTTCTCTTAAACTATTCCATTTCATTATAAAAACTCTTGAATAAATGCTATTAAATATTTTTTGCCATATCCTTTATAAAAATTAGATTTAGACAAACCATATAACCATTTTTTGTATGATTCTATCTCTTCATTTTTGCTGGAGAGAAAATTAATAAATTTAGAACATTATTTTATTTGAGATAATGAATTCTGATGAATTTTGTTTTTTCTTCATTTGATTTTTCCAAACTGAATTACATCACTTTGATTGAGAACGAATAATAACTCAAAAATGCTTAATTTTTTAAAGAGAATTAATTGATTTAAGTTGAAATTTACTTTTTCTCCACTTTTTTTCTGAAGGCATTCCTTCTCTAGATAACATACTAATAGTCACTGCTATTATATGTATTTATTTAATGAATTAATCACCATAATTCCATCAACCTATCTTTGATTATATTTCTGATAATCATTTATTTATTATAAATATGATAAGATTCTACTTGTATGATTGATTACAGATAAAGAAAAAAATCAAATAAAATTTATAGACTATAATTTTCAGAGATGATAACTACCGATATAAATTGTCTTCTGACAAAATAAAAGTAATTTAGAATTTTATTATAAAATAAAATATTTTTAATCATATTGTATCAACATATTCATATTTAGGAATAAATAATCAAGTAAATAAACCTTTTTTAAAATATTTTTAATCTACTTTTCTATAATTAGATTAGGTAGAATAGAATAACTAAATAAATTCTTTGAAAAAATATCTATTTTGCTTTCTAACAAAATAAAAAATTAAGAGTTAGGAAATTAGGATAGATAAATAGATAGATGGATGGTTGTGTATTTTAATTAAGAATTTAAGATTGAGAAGATGTTTTTTACTCTTATCAAAATTAATCTACACATTAATTGAATTTGATGAAAAAAATAATGATTAAAGATACACAAGGTTACAATTTCTGTTAATTAAATGAAAAGAATAATATTTATCATAATTTAATCACAGTAATACTCATAAAATACATATATATCAATATGATGAGAAGAGAGGATAACTCATTAAAAATAATCACTTTTATTTCTTATCTATACATACTTTTATTTAGAGTAAATTTAAAATAGGAAAGAATATATCTATTATATAGAAATCTCCAAGTTGTATTGAATCAATAACTGCAATAATTTTAGTATAAAATAATATTCTATTATTTAATTCCATTTTTTTTTATTATTTTCATCCATCATTCACAAAATTTAATTTTCTTGATGGAGCTTGTTAACTACAAAGTTAAAGGAAATAATAATAAATACATTCCTTCATTTTTTATAAATCTTTCAAAATTAATTTTCTATTATCTTGCAGCCTTGTCTCTACCATACTTATAGTGATTGAAAATAGAATTTTTAAAAATTAGTGCTTAGTTATCTGTAATATCTTGCGTAGCATTCAAATAATCTTAATAAAAATAATAAGATTGTTAAAAATACACTTTTATAATTTATTTTTATTCTAATTCTACATCAAAATATTGATAATTCTTTGGAATTTATCAGTTTATAATGTAAATTTAATAATAATCTTATTTATAATAGTTTTATTTATTCACACTATCACTTTCTAAGTTTACATGCATCTTGATGGCTACATATTAAATTAATGAATTATTTAAAAAAAGGTTATCGACACTGGGACTTCCCAAGCGGTCCCCCACCTTAGTACTAACCCAGCCTTAAGACGCTTAACTTCGGAGTTCGAATGGGATCCGGTGTTTTCATCTTAGTATGGCCGATAACAAAATTAATGATATCTAATATTGTTAAATATATAGCTTAATCAAAGTAATTTTTCAACTCATTCTCCATTTTACCATTTACCTTAACTCCATTTTTCTTTTTAAATTCATTTCAAAAAAAAGGTTTAGGTAAAGTAATATTCATCTCTAACACTTGTTGTAAAGGATTTTAGATTAAAATATCCTATTATTTTTTAATTCATTATTGAGCAACCAACCATTTCAAAATTTTGATAAAAAAGATTTTTTTATTCTATTCTATTATATTAATTGAATATATAAAAAATTAAATCCTGTTAAAAAAGCGATTTTATAGAGAGGATACCTGCTTTTTTTAGGCTATAAAATTGCAACCAAATCATATATTAAATTCATTTTCTCCTTTTATAAAGTAGGCACATTATATTGTAGAAAATTAGGAAAGAAGAAGTTGCTAATTTAACATGGTTTATTGTACTATATTATTTAATAATAATTATTTTTGCATCAATAAATAGATGTGTTAGGTTTTTAAAAACACTTTTCACTATCAGTCGTTACTGGAAAACTCTACTGATCTCTCATTAAAAAATAGTAGAAACTAATATAGGAAGTGTATAGTTGTATTAAGGTATTTTTTAGGGTAGTTGAGTTAAGTTTTGAAAATTTTATTTAGAGGGAGTATCAAAATTATCGTCAATCAATAAATTAACAATAGGTTAAGTGTGGAAGGAAACTAGATAGAAAGATTCTAGTTTTCTTTTAATATTATTTACTATAATTTCTATTGCTCTTAAACTATTCCATTTCTTTATAAAACCTCTTGAATCAATGCTCTTAAATATGTATTGCAATTAATATTATCATATACTTTATAAAAATTAAATTTTAGATAAGCTAAATAACCATTTTTTGTTATCTTTTGATTGTTATTGCTTGAGAGAAAATTTATAGACTTTTAGATTTTTTATTGAGATGGTAAATTCTGATGATTATTATATTCAAAAAAGAAATTAGTCTTAATTTTGATTAATCTAAACAGAGTTACATCAATTTGACTAGAACGAATGATAAATAACTCAAATACATAATTTCTTAAAGAGAATTAAAAATTTAAGATCAAATTTACTTTCTAACTTTCTCTGAAACTATTCCATCTCTATAAAATATTCCTTTAATCGCTACTATTGGAATTAATTATTCATACAATCATTGTAATAATCTCTCTCTCTCTTAGATTTTTTATCATCTAATTATAAGTTTTTATACAATTTAAAGTCATCTATATTATTGATTACAGTTAGTGAAAAATATTAAATAAAATTTGTAGACTATATTTTTTGAGATGACCATTACCGATTTAATTTGTCTTCTCAAAATATTAAAGAAATTTAGAAATTTGTAATAAAAAATTTAAAAGTTTTCATTTATTGCTCATATTTTTTAATAAATAAATAATTCTAGTTTAAGTTTAGGAATATAAAGGAATTAATATTCAAATCTCCTAAAGTTAAATGATCATTTTAAAATAATTTTCAATTATTTTTTGTATATTTTCATCATGTTACATTAACTAATAAACATCTATTACACTTTCTAATAAAGTTAAGTAAATACGAGTTAGGAAGTAAGAAGATAAATTATTCATAGAGTATTTTAATTAAAAATTTAGATGAGAAGATATTTAACTTTCTTCTCTAAATTAATCATCATATAAATTTGAATGAAGAAGTAAAGATTAATAAATGAAAATTAATCATACAATTTCTGTTAATATAATATGAGAAAATTTTTTATTTTCATTATATAATCTTACTAAAATTCAAAAGATACTTAGATACTATATGAGAGGATAATTGGATAAAATACATTGCATTTCAATAGAATATTCACCATTCTTTCCTATAATACTGAAAATATCAATGTATTAATGATGATAAAAGATACTCTAAAAAATAAATAAATCTATTATTTATCAATTTTCTGATCTTATTTATTAAGCATTTTTGAATACAAATTTTATTAAGAGTCTATTTAAATAAGAAATATTTCTATTAAACATATATCAAATATTTAAGCTTTATTTAACAAATACATCCTATAATATATGTCTACAATAATTTTTAATAGCCTTATTAGAGTAAAAAATAGTTTTATTGAGTATCACCAATTATTTTTTATTAAACATAAGATGTTTTTATCCAAATATCTTTCATATTTAATCAAACCTTATCAAACCTATATTCTTGACAATACTTGAAAGCGTCAAAAACTTAAGGAAATAATGATAAACATGTTAATTGCATTTTTTAAACTTCAAAATTGATTTTTCTATTCTATGTTGCATATTCATATTTAACATATTTATTTCTATTACAAGACTTCAAAAACTATTGCTTAGATAATAGATTAGTTATCTGTGATATCAAGCACATCATTAAAATTATGGTTTTAAAATAATATAATTGCTTAAAATATACATACTCCTACTTTTTTATTAAATTATTAAGAATACTTTATACCACTAAAATATTAAAAATGTATTAGATCACAAAATAAATATAAAAATGATCTTATTAATTATTATTTTTTATTCATTTATTCATTATTTGTGATGTTCTATATGTTTGTTATTGATTTTTACATATTTAATTAACAAATGAATCTATTTTCAAATCTTTAAAAAAAAATAGGTTATCGACACTGGGACTTCCCAAGCGGTCCCCCACCTTAGTACTAACCCAGCCTTAAGGCGCTTAACTTCGGAGTTCGAATGGGATCCGGTGTTTTCACCTTAGTATGGCCGATAACAAAATTAATTATGTCTAATCCCCTTAAATATATACTTTAATCAAAGGCATATTACTTCTTCTCCATTTTACACATTAATCTAAAATTTAATGAAACAAAATTATTTAAAATTAAATCTATTTTTCTCTATGGAATTAATTTGAAAAATAGGGTTTAGGAAAGGTGGGAAAATTCTTAAGATTAAAAACCTTTAATATATAGTTGAGAAACCATTCGAGTAATTTTAGTAAATAGGAAAGCCTTATTTTAAGTATAAATACAAAATTTATTTGATAGTTTAATAATTTCAATTTTAAAAAATATCTAAATTCACAATTAATTTTATATAAAATAGATTATAAGTGATTTTGGATCATCTTCTCATTTTTAAAAATAAAAAGTAATAAATTAATATAAATCTATTAAATTAACTAGAAATAGAAATTTTTAAATTTATATTGACTACTTTTAAATTACACCATTAAAAATATTTCTATAATTATTCTATTTTCATTTCATGTTGTTATTGAAAGAATTATTTTATTTGTGAACAAATTATCAAAAAATATTATTTAAAATGGTTTTTTATTTTATTAACATAGATAGATGAATACATTTAAAGTTAAGCCAATTGAAAAGTATGTTTAATAGAAAGTTTTACTTTGGATTAGGATAATTTATATTCAATATTTATTTACTTTTATAAAAATACTATTATTTACATGTGCAGTTCATTACATTCTTATCGATAATCTCCTAAATTCTTATTAACAAATTATTATTAGGATTGTTGGATAATATAATCTTTACTCATTTTAAATCTATCATATTATTTTAATTCAATTATTAGCTAAAAGGTAATATATAACTGCCTTTAAAATTAAGTTTTATGTTAAATTTAAAGATTATATGAATTAATATATATTATATTATAACTTAAATAACTGAAGATAATATTATAAAAATTAAAACATAATTACTCTCTATATTTTATATGGATGTATACCTATATATATTATTAATTACAAAAGGATATTTTTATTAAATTAGAATTGTGATAATTGAATTTATTTATTTCGTGGTAATTATTATTTCTTCTACTTCATTTATGAAGAAGTTTTTTAAGTAGAAACTCTATAGAAGTTAATTAGAGTAAGCCTCTATAATTGGAGAAATAGAAGAAGATTTTTGAGATTACTATAGGTCTATATTTTAGTTGCTTGAAGGAGAAGTTGAAATAATTATCACTACATCCAAATTATTTTATTATTGTCTTCACTATTGGAACTGCTGTAACTTATAGAGTCATTCCTTATTTTTATTTCCTCGTAATTTGATATCATTTTTAATTTCATTAATCTTTAAGCTATTATATAGTAGACCTATTCATTTAATTTTATGACTAAAACACCTATTTCGTTAATAAATTGTTAAACTAAACCTTTTTTCTTAACTACTAATAAAGGTTTCTATCATACTAGGGTTAAATAGAAGTTCTAGCATCTAAATAAATCTATTTTGAAATAGATTTTGTGATTTTTGTTCAAAATTCCTATTTAACAGCTTCTATTTCAATAAAATTTCATCAAAAAGTTTTTAAATAAGGCTTGTTGAGACACCTTAATTGATTCTGATGGTTCCTTTGTCGCAGTTGTAGCTATTATCATCCTTTCCTTCTTTCTTCATTTAAATTCACTGCTAAGGTTTGGTTTTTGCTCTCTTAATATTATCATAACAAATTCAGGTATATGGTTCCTATAATGAGTATACTTAGTGTTTAACTAGCTCTTTTCGCGTTCATTTATTACTCCTCATTACTTTCGCTATCATTCATTGAAATTCTCCTATTTATTTTTTATGATCTAATCTCATTATGCTCTACTTACTTGCTTATGTATAAGTACTTATTATTATTGCTATCAATTTTTGATTGATATAAAAATCTTTTGAAAGAAAAAAGATGATTAATTAATTATAAGGATTATCTATCAAAAAATCAAAACCCTCTTTGTGTTAATTAATTTCAGAATTATATTTGATTAATTAATACTTTTTTATTTAATTATCTAATTTTCATTCATTTAAAAATACCTATCAAGTTTTTAATTAAGAAATTCCTCTCAATCAATCAATAATGATTGTCTGTCAGGATGGCTTTTAAGCTTTAGAAAATCACCGTTCTTTGATAACTAAAGAATATTACTGTATTTTTCCATAAGTTAAATATTCAAACTATTTGCTTTATATAAGTGTTTAATAAACAAACTAAATCAAAATCATTAAATTTTTAAAGGATTATGTATTTTTACTATTAGGGTTCATTCATTTCTTCTTAAATCTTAAATTTTTGTGAAAATATTTAAAAATTAATAAAAAATGCAAGTAAATTTGTAAATAATAATTTCATATATATTCTCAAGCAGAAAAAACATCAAACATTATAATTCCTAAAAATAGTGAAAACCTCATCTTTAAAATATTTAAAAGACAGATTTATTTTTAAATATTTTTACAAAAAATTATTAATAACATGCTATATTTTTATGTGTATGTGATTAAGGATTTTATTTAATTTCTAAGTTCACTCATTTCTTATTTTAAATTATATTTTTTGTTTACAAAAGTGATTCTATTTCATTAAAAGTAGTCTTTATCTTGAAGGATTTCATTATCAATTATAATTCATCATATGTAATTGAATTGTAAGGAAAGTAGAACTTGATATCTGTCAAATAGGCTAGGTGATTTAATCCTTCTATAAAATGTTTTATTCCATTGAATGAAATAGAAGAAGATTTAAGATTAATTATTAAGGTACTTAGCATGAGTAAACAACTCTATAAATCTTCTGATAATTTTAAAAGTCCTTCATCTCCAATATAATAATTGTTACAAAGATTTAATTCTAGATAAGAAAGTTGTTTTAAACTCTTTAATGATTTTGATAAATATATAAGCTTATCATATTCTATCTTACAAAAACTAAGATCAATTTTTAAATAATTTAACCTTTTTAGATTCTGTAGTTTCTCAAATAAAATCTTAAATCCTTAATAATTATCTTTATTTCTAAGATTTAATTCTAGATGAGTTAGCTAGGTAAGGCAATTTAATCCTTGTGGTAATTCTCTAGATAAATCAAAATATTAGTTAGGTATTTTCTCTAAATCTACTTTTATCTTTAAAGATTATTTATAACGACCAATTTGCTCAAATGTTTATAGCTCAAGTAATTCTTATTTTAGCTCAAATTAGTTGTACTCTTCTATTATTTCTTTCTTTAGTAGTTATTCAGATAAATTACCTTTTGAATTATTTTAAAACGTATATTATTGGAATGGATTTAAGTTCTATATTTATTTTAGAAATTTCATTATATCTTAAGAAAAACTTTCTATTCTATCAAATGATAATATTTTCTATTATTTTTAAAGATTATCAAGTAAATTCTAAAGTTCTTAATTATTTTATTAGGATTTTTTCTATTTTTCTAATACAACTTTTTTTAAATAGTCTTCCAACTCTTGCAGATTATTTTACTTATTGAAAAATTATGTTTTAATTTCTTCTTTTTAACTAATTTAGTTATAAATTTTAGCAATATCAATTTTAAAATCTTCAATCTAATTGATGTGAGCAATGATATACTTTTCATGATTATTTATTATTTTTATTGCATCATTTCTAAGTTGATCAAACCGTTCGCGTATTTCTAAGATGGATTTCGTTATTCTTTAATCTTCTTGCTATTTAGTGATATTTATCAATTGTTCATATAAATTTTAATCAATCAAAGGAGGCCAGTTTTGGATGATCATATTAGAATCTTTAGAAAATATTTCTTCTAAATTTACAAATTAATTAGAATTAATATCCATATGATTTTTGATAGCACACTTCAAGCAAAGTAGAATATTAATTGAATCTGTATTTAGATTGAGGCAGTCTAATAAGAAATTTTAATGGATTTTACATTTTATTTTAGGCATTTCAAATTCTTCTTGATAATTATTCTCTTATTGCCTCTTATATTTTATTTAATCTGTCATCATTTTGTTCTATTGCTCATTAGATTGCTTGAATATTCTCTCTTTTGCTTATTAAAAAAGAATATTTAAATGATTAAGAAAATCAAAATAAATTCTCATTTTTGTTAATAAATTATTATTTATTAAGATTATTTTTTAAATTAAGTTTATATTTCTTTCAGTTTTATTTATTATTATTATTATTATTTTCTCATTTATACTTTTATTTCAATTAATTTGAGAGAAATAAAGAAAATTATTAGCAATATTAATTAGTAAAATGAAAGAAAAATGTAAAGATTTTTAAGAAATTTGTTAAAAAATAAAGGAAGTTATTTTTAAACATCCTATATACAATTTATATTTAGGCAAAGTTCGTATTATTTTTTATTTTTTCTACAACATACGCCTAATTCTTTTATTTTTAATTTTATTACTAAGAAATACAAAGTAAATTTAATTAATTTTTGATCGATTTAATACTCTTAAAAGTTTACTAAAATATTTATATACTCTAACTGGTTAATGATGAGTGAGTGAATTAAATTCAAAATAAATAGAGATATAGATTTATTAAGATTGGTAGGAATACTACTGAACAAACGGTTCCTGCTTATTATCACAATCCAGAATAGTCCAAAATAGTTTAATAATCATCTTAACTGATCAATTTGTATTTCATTCTTAATAAAAATAATTCTACTACCTTATTAACAATAAATATCATTCAAAGAAATTACACATCAATCCTATTATAAATTATTTATTTTTTTAATTTACAGCCGAAATAAAACAAATTAGGACTATAGTTATATCTAATAGTACTTCTAAATTTTTGAATTTATTTATTCATTATAATTTTGTTAAATCATTTTGATATATTTATTATTATTCTAATTCTTAAAGGAGTAAAAGAAATTTAATTATAATTCTAATTCTTAAAGGAATAAAAGAAATTAAATTATAATTCTTTGAAATATCTAATTCCTAAATGGTAATAAATTTATTTACTTATTACCATTCTACATTATTAAATTTTGTTTTTATGCCTTATTAAGAAAGTAAGTAATCATTCATGATTGTTTTAATTTCTAGAAGTATATTTAGGTTTTATTTTCCTATTAAACATCATTTTAGTAATATTTAATTAAATATATATATTATATTAAAAAATATGGAAAAGATATATTTGTGGAAGATTAATTAAGAGATATGAGTTTATCAATAGTTTTTAATTAATCAATCTGAAGAAGAAAATATATTTATTATTCTATGCTTATTCTAATATTAAATTATGTATATAAACAACTCACATAAATTCAAAATAAATCACCAACATCTGGCTTGGAAATTAACCAAATTATGTTTTTTCAATTAGGTTTCTAACTCCTTAAGGTAAACTTAATACTACCCATCTCCAATAATTTATGATACCTAAGGATGATACTATGAAAAACCGTTGTTACCCAAACTCAGTACTAATGATTTAAGACTTATACACTTGACAAGGGATTTGCAAAGATTCAATAACCCACTATCTTCTAAATTGCAATAAGTAAAATGTAAATTAAGATTGCTTAACTTTTTACAATTTTTTAATCCCTCTCCTAATCTGTTGATCGTCTATTTATCATCAACTTTCAATCCTTCTACATTTAACTCTAAGTTTTCTAGACTACTTAAATTTCTAATAACCTCTCCTATACGTGTAAGTGAGCTAGAAGTAAGAGAATTTAGAGGAAACCTAAGGACTAACTTTTTCAAATTCATTAGGTTTTGAATACCACCCATTAACTAGGTAACACTTAAGTCTTTCATTCTACTACTGCTAAATTCTAAGGTTAAACTTGTAATATTTTAGCAAGATTATAGAGTATGAGCGACATATAAAGCTCCATCTTCATTTCCAAAACGATCCTTAAAGCTAAGATTGAGATTGAATTCACCATTTACTGAGTTAATTCTCGCCTGATCTATAGCAGTTCTTAAGTAATCGACCAGATTAAAATTAGGTTATTAATTACCTATCATTTGTTTACAGTAATTTTTTATTTTATATTATTTATTTATTCAATTTAATAAATTATTATCAAAATTAAAGAAGAAATCTTTAGATTCTCCTCTTAGAATTTATGAAATAGATAAATTGATTGAGGAATTTAAGTAAGGTTTAATTTAAGTGAACATATTCATTAATTTTCATAATTTATAACATCTTTAACAAAATAAGAAATTAAGAGTGAGTCTACATCTACTAAGAAGTTGAGAAGAAGAAAAAGTAATCTTTCATTTGAGAAAGGAAAATAAAAAATTTATAGATTTAAGATTCTCATTGATTTTAAGATACCTCTTAAGTAGAGATAAATCATAAAATTAATTCATTTAAATCTATATACAATTTTTAAATGTTTCTTAAAATCTATTTATATCGATTTACAAGTATCTTTATTGCTGAATAAGCTCAACAATTAGAATTATAATAAAGAGATTCAAAATCCATTTCTTATTAGATTTAAAAAGTGAGGTAAAGAAATTTAATTATTAGTGACTCAATAAGTGATATAGATTGAGAAGACATCATTTATTATAATTGAGGTGATAAATATGTCATTAATTAAACTATGGTATGATCAAAAGATCAATAGATAGATAGATGGATTTAATAAACCAACTAGGAAAAACTTGAAATAAACGTCTTTTGTTATTTATTTATATTGAGTTTTCAAACTTCTTTATATTTTATCATAATTATAATGATATATTCATATTTTTGATAAACACCTTAAAGTAGAATTTATTCCTTAAAATTTTTTCTTAAAAAATATACAAGAAGATTCTCTAGAGGATGATAGTAGACTAGATTAGTTAATTTAATAAACAAAGATTTAACCTAATTAATTTGTTTGCTTTCTACTTAGTCTTTAATTAATTAAGAACATAATAAGATGAGATACTTAAGAATTGTTTTATTATATGTAGAAAGCTTTCATTATTCTATTATCATCTAGTATTTAGTAAGTATATCAATAGTTTTATAGATTAAATACATTTAGACCTTAACCTTAGTAAATGATAGATTTACTTTATTTACTTTTTCTAAATTTATTGTTCAGAATAATTCTGATCAGATGATTAATATTTATGTGAAATAAAATGAATAAAACTCTATTAATTCTATAAATAAAATGAAATATTATGACAGTTAATCAACAAGTCATTAACAATTTAAGTAAAAAATATGTATATCTAGAAATTTGGATAGAATACTATTTATAGAAATAAATAAATCTATCTTTCGTTTTATGATGATACGCATACATATTGAAGGTATTAAAATATCTAAAATTAATGGAAACAAATAATTTGATAATTCTTCTGTCTAACTAACTAAAATTGAGTAGCTTTGTTTCACCAAACTTATTAACTAATTATTGAAAGTTTTTTCTCACCAAATATATACTTATATTTAACATAATATCTATTATTTGATACTGATAGGTTGATAGATAATAATCATAAAGATGATAATGATGGTGATAATACTAAAACATCCATCAAAGGTCTATAAATTATTAAAAAAAGCAAATAAATAAATAAAATTCATTTAAAAATATTTCTTTTTTGAGTTAACCAACGTTTTGATATAATTTTAAACATAGCTATTGCTTCTCCTTACCAATTTAACTTTACTATGTTCTATTTTAATAAGAAATTATATAACATCTCTAATTAGGTAAAATGGAAACAATTTTGTTTATTATGAAATATCCTTTGTTTGAATCATTAAATTTTCTAAATTTTAAACTAAAAATGAGTGCTAATTGAATAATTTTTTCTCTCCTTGTTAGTAATATGCTCCTAAACCATATAATTAACTTTTTTTGTTACAGTACTTTTGTTCTCTATTGTTATACTATGTTATTTTGATTATTTTTATGAATTAAATTATTCTTTAAATTGGAACATTCATTAAAAGAAAACATAATGATTATATAATATATAATTATTTAATTATATAAATTTTCTTAATATTTTTCTGATCATTTAATTGAGTGGGTATCTGCTTCCAGCATAATAATTGGAAGGGAGATAAAATTTGAATTAAAAACTAAAATATTTGTTGAATTTCAATTATTTTTACCATTGTTTCTAGAAATAACTAAACTCAGTACTCTATATATTTTAAAAAGTCATCTAATAAATCTAAATAATTTCAAAATATTTTAATTCCCTCAAACTCAAATTTTAGGAATATTTGAAATATTTAATATTTAATTGAAATAAGTTTATTTATTGTCATTTTTACATTTATAAGTTTAGTTTATGCCTTATCTAATAACTATTTAGTAAACATTCATCATTATTTTAATTTCTTGTAAGAATAATTAGGTCTAAATAGTATTTGGTTAGTAATTTCCTTTTTCAATTTTAATTTCTAGATTGTTAAAGGTAATAAGGAGGAAACTTCATTGAAGTCTTATTCAGTTAAATTTATATGATATATATATTAGTAGTTGACCAAATAGACATTTTAAATAACCATCTGAAAATCTGATTTTATTTCTCTAGAATTGAATACAATTCCTTCTGAATTGAATAGTTAGATAGTTTACCTTTATCTGAAACATCTATATTTACAAATATTAGTAGATGATTAATTAAGAGGTATGGATGCATTAATAATTATTTTTAATTAAATAATAAATAGTAGAATTTTAGATTTTTTAAATCAAGCAACTTATTATTATGAAAATATATAAATAACTCACATAAATTCTAAATAAATCACCAACATCTGGCTTGGAAATTAACCAAATTATGTTTTTTCAATTAGGTTTCTAACTCCTTAAGGTATACTTAATACTATCCTTCTCCTATCATTTAAGATAACTAAGGATGATACTATGAAAAACCATTGTTACCCAAACTCAATACTAATGATTTAAGACTTATACACTTGACAAGGGATTTGCAAAGATTCAATAACCCACTATCTTCTAAATTGCAATAAGTAAAATGTAAATTAAGATTGCTTAACTTTTTACAATTTTCTAATCCCTCTCCTAATCTGTTGATTGTCTATTTATCATCAACTTTCAATCCTTCTACATTTAACTCTAAGTTTTCTAGATTACTTAAATTTCTAATACCCTCTCCTATACGTGTAAGTGAGCTAGAAGTAAGAGAATTAAGAGGAAACCTAAGGATTAACTTTTTCAAATTCATTAGGTTTTGAATACCACCCATTAACTAGGTAACGCTTAAGTCTTTCATTCTACTACTGCTAAATTCTAAGGTTAAACTTGTAATATTTTAGCAAGATTACAGAGTATGAGCGACATATAAAGCTCCATCTTCATTTCCAAAACGATCCTTAAAGCTAAGATTGAGATTGAATTCACCATTTACTGAATTAATTCTAGCCTAATCTATAGCAGTTCTTAAGTAATCGACCAGATTAAAATTAGGTTATTAATTACCTATCATTTGTTTACTTAGTTTGAGTAGTTTTTATGTTTGCGATGATTATTATTTATTTATTAATTAATTCAATTTAATAATTTTTATTAAAGCCAGATATTATTTAATTAGCAAATCTTTTGATTTTCCAATAGAAATTTATGAATTAATTGATAAAATATAAATTTGTTAAGCAATTTAGGAATTTAGGGATGGTTTTTCTAAGTGAATATATTTTTCTAATCAGCATTTATAAAAATATTCTTCAATGAAATAGAAAATTAAGTGTGAGCCTCACATCAATTTGAGAAAAGAAATAAGAAAGTTTTTATTGAGGCTGTTATTTAAAAATAAATAACCAATACAAAAATAATTCATTTAAACCTACAACTATTTTAACATATCTCAGTAATGGTTAACTAAATTTTTTAAAGCGATTTCATGATTGTAAAATAGATTAAATATAAATGACTAAACCAATTCTCCTGGTAAGGATAAAAAAGTTAAATTAAAAAATTAATTTGCTACTACCTCAATTAGATTTTAGTTTTTGATAGAAAGTACACTATCTTATTACCTATACTATTGAAGTGATAAATTCTTTATTAAATTATAATATGATTCTAAAAACTAATTATTAGATTTCATTAAATGAACAATGAATATCTTAAAATATATATAAAGGCAAATATGATTGCTTTCTTTTTTTATTAATGATTGTTATGAAATTTTCTTATTTTTTATGAACTCCTTTCGTAGGATTTATCTTTTACGGGATTTGTCTTTAAGAATCTGCTAAGTATCCTCTACATGAAGATTATTGTCTAGATTAATTAATTTAATAGCAAATATTTAACTTAATTGAATTGTTTGTTACTTAGATATAATTAGTTGAGAAAATAATGAATATAATACTAAAGTATTGTTTTATTTTATGATTTATAGCTTCATTTTACTATCATTATATGATCAGATAGTGTCATTTTAATTAGTTGATTTATCAATTTAGCATAGCCATAGTTTTATATACTAAACGCATGAAGAAACCTGTAAATGAAGGATTTACTTGGTTTTTTCCAAATTTATTTAATGGATAACGATGATTAATTAGATGATTAACAATAAGGAGTATATTAAAAAAATAAAAAATCCATTCATTTTATAAACCAAATGATATATAACTACCTTTCATTGTCAAGCCATTAATTATTTAAAGAAAAAATAAGGATCTCGAGCTGAGCAAGAAATCTGGTTGTTGAATAAACTTACAAAAATAAGCATATGTACGTTTCTTCGTATGATGACGATATACTGAAAGTATTAAGACATCTGAAATAAATGAAAGTAAGTAATTTGATAGTTTTGTAGACTAATTACTAAAACTAATATATAAATTGGGAAGATTTGGTTCCTCCATATTTTATTTGCTTAATTAAAAGCTACATTTTACTACTATAATATACAAAATGCTAATGATTAGCTTAATATCTATCATCTTATATGATAATAGATGATACTAAAACAATTGCCAAAAATTTTTAAAGTAATAAAAATTCAAATACCTATCATATATTTAACTAGAGTAAAGTTAACATCTTACTATAATTTAACATAAAAATTGTTTTTTTTTTAGAATTTAGCTTTATTATGTTTCATTATAATAGAGAAACAGTAAGACAACTCTAATTTGGCAAAAATAGATACTAAATTATCTTAATATAATCGCTGAAATGTTCTAAAATCTAAACTAATTATTCATGTTATTCATAGTCTTCACTTTCCTGGCCTACAATATGCTTTTAAATCATATATTTGTATACTTGGTCTATTTTTAAAGCTATTTTAGCTAGTTATTGTAAAATTATGTTAGTTCTTTAGATTAAAATATCAAAAGAAAATAAATAAGGATTAATAAATCAATAATTATTTAATTTTATCATAATTTTCTTAAGATTTCATTCATTTATAATGATTTTGAATACCTCTAATAATTGAATTGAGTGTGTATCTACTTCTATTATAATAATTTAAGGCTAGTTAAATTTCAAAAAGCAATTAAAGAAGAGAAGTATTTTAATATTAATTTAAAATTACAAAATTTATAAATTATTTAATTTAATTAACTATTTTAATATTTTATAGCATAATTATTTTAATTTTATTAATTGATAAAAAATAGATATTTAAGTAAAACTGTATAATTTTTAATTAAGTCCACTCTCAAAAAAATATTTTCTTCAATATGGTTTAAATCCATCAATAATTTGTAAGTTTAGTATTATTTATGTTAAAATATTAAAATGAAAATAAATTACATTAATATTAAACTAATTATGTTTTATTTATGCTTTTATTTTTATTTTTATGATTGATAAAATAATAAATAAGGTCATTACAAATAAAAAGAAAAAAAGATAAGAAAATTTTATAGAAAAGAACTCACTTAGATATTTAATAGTTGGTATTAAAAATTATTATATAAAAGGATATTTAAATAGAACAAATATTCTTTTCTCATTTTATACATATTATTATTTCTAAAATTTTATTTCTTTTCTTTCTAAATTGGTTTATTAGTTATGGTTTAACTGTTTACATCTATCCATATAAATGGATCTTAATAAAATAGAAATTTAAAAAAAAATTTTTGATTCGTTTTAAGATAAGATTATAACAATATTATATGTATTAAAAAATTTTTAAATTATTTTCATTTTTTATATTTATATATTTTTAATATTTTTAGAATCAGAGATAAGCACAGCCGATGTAAAGAGGAATGTAATAAGTATCGTAAAAGCAAGTAGATTACTTTACAATTTCTTTAACCTAAGAAGATAAGTAACATTTTTCATAATAATTGTTATAGTGAAGGGGTTAATCCTATTTAACACTATTTTAATAAGCAAAAAATTCTTAGCATTCAGCAGAGGCTTGTTCGGATAAAGCTGAGGTCAGTTTTGAGAATGCTATATAAGTTTTGAAGAAAGAGTCAAACTAGAAACAAATATTAGGAATTTTTGCTAATTTAAGTGCACAATCATCCCATTCTTCCAAAGAAATACTCTAAGAGGTTAAAGAGGAATCGTCTCGTGTATCATTCAATAGGAAATAGCCTAAAGTAAGCAATGATATGATAGGCAGAGCAGTAAACAGTTTATTCATATTAAAAGAATATTTTTTAGTTTTTAATATTATAAATATTTTAGATTAAGAATAAATGTCAGCTAATTTCACAAAAGCACATATTTAAATTAAATTTTTGAAATGAATATTTCTATGGAATCTATTTAAATAAAATAAATAAGATTCTCACTCTACCAATCTATCTTTTCTGAAAGATTTTTAAAATTTGTTAATAATTAAAAATATGATAATTCAAAAACAAAAATTAAATTCTTTTTTACTTTTTATAGTTTTGACAATTTCTTTTATTCTTTTTTAACATAGTTTAAAAGTTATATGAGAATAAATTATATATCAAATATTTTTTCCTTTTTTAAAAATAATTAAAAATGTAATATCGCAGTGTTAAGTATATTATTAAATTTAGTTAAATTAATATTTTAAATGTACAAAAAATAAATTATCTATTTTATCCTCATTTATTTTAGTAATTTATTAAATGATTATTAATCAAAAATAATTGTTATACAATCTAAATGTTATTATCTTTTATCAGTAAAAATTAGGGATTACAATCTTCTTTATATTATTTAAATTCTTATTGTCAATTCTTCTAAATTTTATCTAAAATCTTCTTGTAGAATTTTAAACAATTAGTTAAATTTTTGGCATTTAAATTAGAGAGGTTATAATAGGGTTGCCTGCGCTATGCAGTAAATTGAGGAGAACAAATAAAATCTAGAAATTTAAATATAAATATTTAATGGAATATTTACTTTTGAAAAATACATACTGTAAGCATGGCTTCAGATAATTTAATAAGGATTAATTTGGGATTGATTTTAAATGCTCTGCATACTTCTTAGAGATGATTTGTTATATATAGTAAAACAAGAAAGCAGATATATTTCATAAGGATAATTAATTAAAATAAGGAGTAACTGGTCTAATTATTTAGTGAAGAATATTACTAATATTTTTTAAGAAATTTAAGTTTTATTAAGATATCATTATTAATAAGATGAAGAAAAAAATGGAAACAAAGATAATAATTTTAATAGTTGAATTTCAAAAAGAATAATTTATTAGATTAGTTATTGGCTTTAAAATACTTGAAAAGACTAATTATCATTATAAAATTACGCATTGAACAAATTTTCAACTAATAGCTAATTAAAAAAATTTAATAGAAGGATATAGAAATAAGATTAGACACATAATATTTTCAATTGAAATCAAACACAGTAAAAATATAATGTTATGTGAATCCACATTAATTAAGGCCTAACCATATTTGCTTTTTTTAATGAAAAAGAATAATTCAGACAATATTATTAACAAAAATTAGAGGGAGGGGGTTAGCATAATAAAAGAAGATTCATAGTACTATAATATCTTTAGATTAAAATTCTCTAAAATAGGAGGTTTCTTTATTCGGAGAAAAATTTCAAAAAAAATGCTTACTTGTTCGTATATTCCCATATTGTCTAATATATCTAAAAATTTTTTTGACACAAAAACCTTTTAAGACGTTTTAAACGCTGTTTATAATTAATTTATGCTTTTACTTTTTTAAATAACTTATTTGTTCTTAAAAGACAGATACATACATACATATACTCAATCTAATGATCTCAATCTAATTTATCTTCTATTTCTTTAATAAAATAGAATTTGGAAATGCCATTTCCCTCGTTTTCTGTTCTTTTCTTCTCGTAAATCCAATTCTCATTTTAATCACATACTTATATGATGTGTAATTTTTCCTCAAATTTTCTTGTTGTGGCATAGATTTCGCCAATTGTTGATTCAATTTTATTGTTTTGGTTTATTAGTATAGTAAACTAGCCTGTTTTTTTATCGAATATAGTTTTTTGAGTAGCAGTCCCAGGAATTTCAATAATAAGTTAACGCTCTTATTCATTTCCATTTACATTAACCAATGAATAGTAACAATCTTTTTCAAGTGAACCAAAAACATTTACTTAAAGTTCTTTAATTCTGTCTATTTACCACCCTTTTTATAAGCACAAACTCTGCTTCTCTTTGTTATATTCTACTAATTAATCTTATTCAGAAGGAGAAGGGGTTTAGTTAGCTTCATCTGAGTCTTTTTTGAGAGCTACAAAGCTCCTGAGATGCTTATTCAAATAGTCACTAAGCTTATATTCAACATGAAAGTTGCTTTCTCCTTAATGTATGCCTATAGCATGTCTCAAATATTCTAGAGCAAATCTATTATAAACTCTCCCAGCTTCACTACCTTAATGCCCCATTACAATGTGGTTAATATATGGCTAGACATTATCACATAGTATTAAGTTATTTTCATCATCAAATTATTTTTTAATTTAATTATAGGATAATTACCTTGCTGGGAAGATTTTCTTTAAACCTTCAAAATAATCTTATACATACTTAGGTTGACGGTATTCTTTTAAGTTATGAACAACATAAAGTTGTTTCTTACTAGGATTTTTTTTATCATTAACAAATCTTTAAGAAAGGGTGTGTATAAGCTTTTAGTCGTCTAAGGTAAGGTAGGAGACTACGATGATTAGAATGTTGGAGCTTTGCAGAATGAAATCTTATTATATTTACTCAGTTGCTTTCAAATCCCAATGCAGTCTTGCAATATCTTACTATAGTAATTACTCATTTTACTAATCAGTTTTGATATAGCTGTTATTCATTTTGGCTGACATATACTGTTAGTAGTGGATATTTTTTTCAAAGTTAATAGAAATAGGACAATTAAGACCTTCGGAATCAACATAAACTACATTCTTTCCTTCCAAAGTATGATACTTTAAACAAATTCCAGGAGTACTTACATGATATTCTGAAGGAAAGTTATAATCCATCAATGAGTTTAGTATAAATGTCTTACCTTTATTTCTTTAACCCTACATTCCAACTACTAAAACATTTTCAAAAAATGAATTTTTATCTTTATTAAATTGCTACACATGTAACCCTCCTCTGTGATGCTAATCCGATTCAGGATTGTTGTCTTGTAGATCTTTAATAGATTTCATTTTAATAATAATATCATAGCCATATTCAGACTCATCTTTCTGTGGGACATATTAATTTAATTCCTCTTTCTCCTACCTCAATTCCTACAGCTCCTTTTTATCATTTTCACTCTGCTTTAAATTTTCATTAACTTCATTTAGAATCTAGATTTCTTTTTGGTTGTGCAATAGCAAATCTTTGAGGCTCATAATAGCTTCACTTCTTTCATTAAGCTCTGATATTTGTTACTCTAACTTTAGACAGAGTTGAGTATTATCTATTTTCAAAGAGTCATATTCTTTTTGCAGATTCTTGTAGGTTGATATTTGACTGAGAGAATATTCATTCTCTACCTTTAAACTATCTAAAAGTTATTAAGCTACTTCATGTGCTTACTGTAATTATGAATTTTCTAGCCTTTATTAATTACAATCAGACTCCAAAGAATAGTATGCTATTTCCATACTTTTTTACTTACCTATCAACTACTAGTAAATAGCCTCCTTTTCCTGTAATTTATCTTCTATACCTTGAATGTGGGTATCTTAGTTAAATCTTTCTTCCTCAAGTTATTTACATCTATATTCGCATTATTATAGGCCCAATTTAATATCATCTTACTGCTTGAGCTTCTCTCCTAATAGGTTTAATTATTTATTCAATGAAGAAATATTACTTTCTTTGATTTATAATGACTCATTCAAGGCTTTAATAGTCTAAATACTTTAAGTATTTTATTAGTTTAATTATTAAATTTGATTAGTAGCTTGTTGATATCTTTTTTATTCCTCAATCAAGTTTTCCTACTTTTCTTGGATTTATTTCTTATCCTCTCTAGATTACTAGAGTAGTTTTTCTTATTATTCAACCAATTATTGTAATTATTGATTTTAAGTGTAGATTTAGGCTTAAAACACAGAAGTAGCATCCATATCCTACTTGCATCTGCCACATTTATTAAAGTTAGAGCTCATATTTACTTTCAAGTAGCTTTTAGTTATTATAATAGTTATCGTTATTTCGTTATTATAAAATAAATAGTAGAGGTAGTCAAGTGATGTTTTAAATAATAATTTCAACTATTTCTAGAACAAATTTATTACTTTTAGGGTACATCAGAGGATCTAAAGCATATCATTTGAAGAAAATATCTATCTATATTAATTTAGATTAGAAGAATTTTATAAAATCATTAAAAAGCAAATTTATTATTTTTTAATTAAATTTGTAGAATATAATATGAAATTGTTTTTAAATAAATAGAATAGAATAAGACTAATCAAATTATAAGTTTAATTTAATCCCATCTTTTTTCGATTTATCATTGATAAAATATATTCTTTAAACAATTTAAATGATGTTGAGAATAATTATAACAATTTGAATTTATAATTTTAGAAAATTTAAAAAATTTAGAATAGAAAATTATTTAAAAATTTGTTATTATAAATGTAGAGTAATTAAGAGATTGTAGTATAAAAATAATCACAAATGGTTGGTTGGTTGTTTTATTCATTTATTATTAAAGGTTAGATAAGAAAAAATAAATTTTCAGTGATATTAAATGAGTAACATTAGCTAAAATTAAAATTAAAAAAGATTGTTAATTTAAATAAAAAATAGCATCTTTATTTATTTTATCATATACCTATATGAATATATCTTTCTATAATATTTGAACAGGAATTCAAGAGATAATACAAATTCTAGAATAATTCTCTAGGTATATAAGAATACTTCTTTTTGATTAATGTTAGTTAAATTTAAAGAATAAATCAATTATTAGGGTCAATTTATTCATTTCAGTAAAAATATTTAAATTTAGAATCAGATTAAATCTTTATCCTAATTCTTTTGAATTATATGATAAAAAATAAATCTACTGTGTATTTTTTAAATAAAGTTAGAATAAATAGATTTTTAGAAAGAATTTATTCTCAAATATAAGAATAATAAAACCTCGATTTAATTAATAAAAAGTTAAAGCATAAAGATAAAAAATTGTTAAAAATGTAAAATCTTAGATAAGAATTTAATAAATGAATAATGAGAAATATTAAAAAATAAATTAAATATCAAAATCAAAAGTTTATAATAAAATCAATTAGGGTTCGAAACCTTTCGTTGATGATTTTTTTAATTATAAACTAATATTTCATTTCAGATACTCTTATTTTTATTCTTTTTAAAAAGATATTTAATTAAATTAGTAAAAAAATAAATCTATTGACTACAAATTTAGATAGAATATAAAATATCACTAATGCTAATACTTATTTAAATTTAAATATTTTCGCCATTAAATAAACCATATTTACTTTTTCTTTCATCAAAATTTAAAAAATTGGAAAGAGCTAAATAATTTAGTGAATAATCAATCATAGAAGAAATTAATATAGCCAATCAAAATTCTAAAACTCATACATCAGATATTTATTCTTAGTAATTCATTCCCTACTATTATCTAGTAAGAGTTCTTTTCCTTATCCACCTATAGAGTATGACTATTGTTACTCCTAATAATATCCCTGTTAAGAATATTATTATCATATGTGGAGTATCTGAAGAAGTCTCTTATTCTTTAAGATCTTTAATTTATTCTTAATTTTCTTCACCTTTATCCTTATTATTTCTTCCATTACCTTTATTTTCATTATTTTGATCTTTTCCCTCATTAATGTTCTTATCATTATTATCGCCAGTAGTATCATTAGTTTAATTTTTATCTTCACCAATTTCATTTAAGTTTTCGTCTTCACTATTATCTATATCTATACAATCAATTTAAATTTTATTTTTAATACAAGCCCTTTAGCATTAAAAGTTTGAATCTAGAACATAATCCTATTCACATTTCAAACATCTATCATATTTGCATTTCAAACATTTGTCTCTTTCACAAATTTCTAAAGGATATACTTCCATTTCTTTGTAAAGTGGATAATTTATAAAATAATATCCTGATATAGTTAATAGGCATTCACCTGGTTTATTTGTCGTAAAGATTGACTTGCAATACTTTCTTTCTTCACAGAATTTACTACATTCAATTTTATAATTATTCTCATTTTTAACAATTGAAAAGCCTTCTTTGATTGTTTTCATAATCATATTCTCATTTTTAACACATGCTTCTTAAGGATGTAAAAAGCCATATAAAATATAATCAAAATAAGTAAAGTTGATATAACCTTTCATACATTTTATGCACTGATACTATGATTGATGAATTAAACAGTTTTCTATACCTTCAATACAACTATTACCATTTTCATAGTAGCCTTGTTCACATTGGATGCAAGTTTATCCATCGGGACTATAGACAATACAATACTATATATTTTATTTTTTGTATTGTGGATTTTTTTCTTTGCAAATATAATTGTAGTGACCATAGTGATTCTTTTTTGGCAATTTCTTTGATTATCTTGTAAATTCTCCAGATTAGTTTTCAATAAAGTAACCTTGATCACATTCTTAGCAAGAATCTAGGAAAGTATGATATTTGGAACAGCCTTTAATTGGATAATTTATTCTTTTATTGCAAGTAGGAGTAACATAAAAATTAATTTTAAAAAAATCTATTGTCTATGGATGAGATAGATCAAAATCTGTATTCAATTTCTCTACATTATTATAGCTGATGAAATTAGACTTTTCTTTGCAATAATTCTAGTCAAAATTTTTTATTCTGTCTTAAAGTTAATAAAAAGCATTCTATTAATTGGAATGATCATCATCATACCCTTAATTTTTTAATCCAGGAAGGTAATCACTACTTCTTTATTTGCACCAATTAGGATTATTTTGACTTATTTTGAGACAATTATCCATTTTAATGCATTTTCCAAACGAAAATCTATAAAAAGGCTTGCATGTCCAGCATATTATTTTACCTTATATCTCATCATATTCTATGCAATTCTTAATTTTTATATTCAAGCAAGAATGTTTATTTTTATGAATAGAATACCCGTTTTTACACTTTTTACAAAGCATATTATTATAAATATGCTCTTTGCAGTTTGGAATGGGTTTATTCTAACTACCTCCTAAAATTTTAAATATACATCCTATAGGATTATCTAGACTACCTATAAAATCATAGTTGTCTTTGCATATTATTGTTGTTAAACTTTCTGCAGATTTTAAATAATCTATCTTTTAAGAATTGATGAATTAATTGATAAGAATTGGTAATCCATTTTTAGGTCTAGGTATCATCTTTGGAAAAAACTCAACGCATTTTTCTACTTCAGAATCATATTTTGCACAGAGATCTGGGAGTTTACCTGACTTATATACAATTTTCTTCTTGATATCAAGGGCGTATCCAAATCTAGGATAAAGGCACTTAGAGTAATCTTTATCAATTTGAGCACAATAATGGCTATTAATATTACGGCTTATAGAAAAAGAGAGATTTCTATCTATGATATCTATATTTTCTCTTCCTTCAGCACAATAGCCATCCTCCCAAGCCTATTACAATTTCTTAGTTCTATAATTCCTAATTCTTCTCTATAATTTATACATCTTGTCAAATCGCTTGATAGCACAAATTCAGAACTACAGCTATAATAATAGATGCTTTCAAAATCATAAAAATTACCTCCTGAAGTTGATGTTAATATTTCAAACATTTTCTAAGCTTGTGATTATAAAATTAGTGATGATAATAGGATTATATTTAAAAATATTTTCATTTTATTCTTATTATTTCTTTTATTCTTTAAGCAGCAACAATTATTTAAAATTCTCATTATATTATTTTTTCATTAATCATAATTTTATTTAGCTTATCCTCAGCTTTTAACCAAAGATTATTTTGTATTATTTCTTTTGATAAAGAGTGAATTATTATTCAAAGTAGTACTAAGTAAGTGAAAGTTTTTCTGTATTAATTACCCTAAACTACATACTTTGTTAAAATAACTAAAGAATTTCATTGATAAATTAATCATGAATTTTATTCTCGTTTTATCCTTAGTATTTTTTGAAAAATAATCATTTGAACCATTTAAAGATTAATTTTTACAATTGGATTTTATGTATTTTATTTAAAAAATAGTTAATTTAAGGATTTGAACCTACTAATAAATAATATCATAATAATAAGCTAATTTCTTATAAATATATTAATATATTGAAAATTTTGGTTTTTTTACATGGAATTTATTTGTTAATGTAGTAAAGCCATTAATTAATAAAATAAAGGGGGATTATATAAAAAGTAGATAGATATTTGTGCTTAGAAATCACTATTTTAAATTAATCAAGGTAACAATATTTCGCCAAAAATTTGTGTGTTTGAAATTTATATCATCAACCAAAAAAAAGCAAACTGCAAAAAACTAATTAAGAAAAATAGATTAAGGTAATGCACATAGAAGATGAAGATTAGAAGCTATTTAAATGCAATTGAATGGCACAAAATTAAGAATAGATAATGATAGCACAACTAGCATTAGCAGTAGCTTTTATAAAAATAATAGTAGCAATCTAGAATAGTCTGATAAAGTTAAAGCAACAAGAAGGCTATTTGTTTTTGGCCTAAACATTGTGAGTTTTGTTGAGAGATTTTAAAAGAGCACATCAACAACTCTAAAACCTAAGATTGACTTAATAGAGCATTGTGCATAGATAGACTTTAGCTCACCAATGCCTATCAAACTCATAAAATCTTTTATTAATAGTTCTTGTGATTTCTAATAACTTGAATCTTTTGTTTCTAAAAAAACAAAAGGAATTCATTTTATTGTTACTGAATCAGCCTAATCATCATCATTATCATCCTCATCTTCTTAATCATAATCATCCTTTTCTCAATAACCCTCCTCTTCTTACTTAGCTTATGGTGATGAAGAGGATGATGAAGAAGAAGAAGGATAATATCATCATCTGAATGCCGGATTCTAGTGCTAATAAAGCAGCTAAATAAAGAATAAAAGCAAGAATAAGAAGAGCTGTAGTAGCATAAACTGCATTTAATAATGCTAATAATATGACTAATAACAACATAAGATATTTCAAGATTTAATCAAATTGTTGATTAAAAACCCTTCATGGAACATAAAAGATTTATTTAAGTTTATTAAACGCAAATTTAAGAATGATACTGATCAAATGGCACGCATTATTGGTGTAATTGGACATAAAACTACAGCTCTAGAAAATATAGTTAGAATAAATCAATAAGAGACTTGCTCTTAAAATAAGAACAATATTATTCCATAATATATCCAGTAATCATAGGAGGAAGAAGTTTATCTCTAAGAAGATGGAAAAGAAAATTATTAAAACAACTCCACTTCCAAATAGTAGTAGGCGTAGGAAAGATAAGCATTTACTAGTGATTAAAGAAAATAAATAACAAAAAACCTTTCCAAATAGCATCATCATCATCATCAAATTAAATCAATAGCTAAGTGTGATAATTAGGAGTTGCAATAGCAGGATTGTATATTAATTGAGGATGAAGTAGATTTATTTGATAGAACCAATAAAAAAGAAGATAGCCACAACAATTTAGAATAATAATGGTAGCAAATATTAGAAAAATAGCCAATTTCTAATAATTATTGAACAGTAACTACTGAGACCTAAGATAATATAAAAACATTTAAAGATGAAAATAATGGATTGTCTGAATAAATACAGTCACAAAACAATTATAATAAATCATAATCATATTCATATAATAGAGAAAGGAATAAATATGTTTCTCCTAGACCAAAAGAATCAGAATCTGTATAAGTATTCAAGTAAAGGTAAGCAAAAGGGTAGTTTATAAGAAAAGAGAAGAATAAATACTCTTAACTTGGCTCATTAGATGCGAATATCCTATCTAAAACCTATAATATATCTCAATAGTAAAGGGGTGTAAATAATAGTAGTAATAACCAATAATAAGAGAGTAGTCTCCAAACTAATAACAAAACCAGGATTAAAAATTAAAATAATTGAATAATAACTTATACTTTTCCAATCATCAATTTGCTTAGTCTCTTAACCACCTGGATGTCTTATTCAATAGAGTAATAAAACAAACTATCTTTACTTTATATTATTTTAATATACTTCTTCATTAATTTGTATTAAACATTTATTTATTTATATCAATCATTTCTACCTTCATATTAATTAATAACATAATAAAAGACAAATAGAAGACATATTTTAAAGATCTTGATAAACTGATAATTAAAATCTATTTAAATTCAATAAGAATACCTAAATATATAGTTTAAAAAATTATTTGATATTAATTTTATTAAAGAATAATTCCCAATATAAAATCTATTATAAACACCTTTGACTATTCAGTCCAACATTAGAATTTTAGAGGAGTTTAGTTAGTGATACTCCTTTTTTATCAAAATAAATTTATTAATATTCAAAATTTAACCTTCATATTGTAACCTTACCGAATCTGAATTTATTATTCTAAGATTTATTTTTATCCTTTTAAGGGAAAGATGAAATTTATAATGATGAAAAAGGCTATATAGCACAGCTTAAAGTTAAATATAATTAACTTTGATCTATATTTGAGTCCTAATAACTCTAACTTTTAATTTTGCAATGAGGATATACATACTATATTATTGGTATATGCAGAAATAAAGTCTCTTTTTTATCTTATTTACATCTATTATTAACAAAAATACATAGAATTATAAAAGTATTTTCTTATTTTATTTTAATTTAATTCTAATTTTATTATTTTTTATGATTACAATACAACTTAATCTTTTTAAATTTGATAATTCTATCTTAATTTCACTTTAATTGTTCCAAATACTTCTTCTATTTGATTCATAGGAGAGTTGTAAGGTGCAGTCAGTGAATACATATTTGTATGGAGAATCTACCATAAATTGTATAATCTATTTGAAAATTATTTTTTTAGATTTGACTCGATTCCACAATTTCTAATTAGATCAGACCACTACTATTTAATAATAGAATAAAATAATCACTTAATAGACCTTTTCTAATATAGATTAAAATCTTTGTATTTATTTTATTTACCTTATTTTTTTCTATAAAAAAGCAAATATAATATTGGATATTATGTGGATGTAATCTTTAATATATAAATATAAGAAAATAGAAAGATATTTATTTCATTAGACATTAATTTTATATTTATTTACTAATATATCCTCCTTTTAACTCAAAAAAGAGAGAGTTAGTGAGCTTTTTAATGATTTGAGATGAAAGATTTTTTATTTATATATTCTTTAAAATTTTTTTTTATTTTGTAAATTTATTCAATTAAATTTGGAAGAATCAATTTTTATTAAGTTAATCTAAGTGACTACAATTTAATTTTGAATATTCATACAAAAAAAATTAGGAATATTTGAAGTGAATTCATTTAGTAAAGCAACTATTCTCATTTAAATAATTATAAGAATAGCAAATAATTTAACACAAAGGCAAAATTTTTAATTTAATTTCAAATAAAATAAGTATAAAATTAAGATAAATATAGATAAATAGAAGGTAAAAAAATTCTACCTTTTCATTTTTATTTTTAAAATACAAAAATAATAGAATGAAGTTGAAATTATAGAAGATTTAATATAAATAAATGTTAGCTCTAATAATGGGTTGTATTACATTATACTTAAACTGAATAGTAGGAATATATTTCTTTACTTTAAGGTTACATTTCATGATTATTAAGAATTTAATTTTGGATATTAAAATTCAAAAAACTGTTTCATCCTTTTGAAATAGTTGGAAAAAGAATAACTAAAATACCTGTATGCTCTTAAATTAAGTTGAGGGGAAAAATAATTATTTTAAAAAAAGTAATAATTAATTTAAATTCTAACTTTATTAATTTTTAATTAAATATTAAAAACTCAATTTAAATTTAAAAATTAAATGTAAATTTACTCTAATATAATATATAAATAAGATATAATTTATTTTTAATTTATATATAAAAAATTCATTATTAACCTTCTTACATTTAATTCTTTTTTTTGTATTTTATACATATAAACTACTTATTTGATTTGATGGATAATTATTTTGTTGTATAATACTTTGGTTATTTTTAATTATTTCTAAATATTATAAATTATTATATATTATTTAATAAAATTATAAGATATTAATAATATTTTCAAATACTTTATAGTTTTTTAGAATAAATTAATAGATTAAAAATAAATATTTTTAAATAAGATTAAATTATAAAAGTAATTATTTTATTATTTCTTAATTATATAACTAAATTATGTAACCTTTAACAAATTAATACCATAAAACTATTATAATTATGAAATAATATTTTTTAAAAATGAATTTTACATAAACTTTCAATTATTATACATTTTCAAAAGATTAAAATAGCTTACATTAGATTTTAAATGTGCTCATAATATAATCAATTAGCAATCATTTGGAAATTCAAATTCTATAAATTATATTTAATAGATATAGTTAAATTAAATAAAGAATTAATAAAATTTACCTCATAAAAAGAATCTTTACTAATCTTTTAGCAACTAAAATTTTAGATTTTAGAATGGATCTTTTTTTATTACTTTATTTATAATAAAATAAAATAATTAATTGTTAAATAGATAATTTAATTGAGAAAAATAAATTTGTTTTGGGAAGTAAGTGGAAGAAAGAAGTTTTATAATTTATTACTCTAAATAAAGAATTAATTCAGTAAGTTGTGAGCATTAACTTAATCTAGATCCTAAGCCATAAGTACCCTCTTCTCCTATACTTTAATCACTTTTAATTTTTAAAATTATTAATCAAAATACCAATAAATAGAGAGGAAACAATAATGATAAGAAGTAAGAGAAAAATAACATTTACTAAATGTAAAGATCTAACTTAGTAAGATTAGAGCAATTTCGTAATCCATCTCCTAAACCTAAAGAACCTTTTTCTCCAATATTACATTACCTTGTATTTTGAAAAAGTTAAATAAAAAATAGTGAACAGAGGAATTAAATTTGTAATTATATGTTGAAGAATAAAAATAAACTAAAATTTACTAAATAATAAGTTTTAACTTAGTTAGTTAAGAACAATTACCTATTCCAGTTCCTATAGCTATAGCACCCTTTTCTCTAATTTAATTGCCTCTTTTATATTTAAAGGAATAAGTAAATAATAAAATAATAGAGAATAAATCCATCTTAAAAGTAGGTAATTTTATATAAAATTCACGATAGAAAAAGATCAAGTGTAGTAAGTTTAGAGCAATTTCCTATTCCAGATCCTAAACTACAGGAACCCTTTTCTCCAATATTATTGCTCCTTTTAAATTTAAAAAAAATAAATTATAAAAAAATAGAGAAAATAAATTTTTTATGAAAGATAGAAGAAAATAAAAATATAAAATCTACATTAAATTAAGAGATAATGTTGTAAGCTAAGAGTATTTTCCTAGTTTAGACCCTATACAGATAGCTCCTTCATCTCCAATGATATTCTCACTTTTAAATTAAATAGGATAGTAAAATATAATAAAATAGCTAAAATTATTAATAATAGATTGAAAAATTAAATAATTTAAATATTACTCTAATTAGAGTTTTAAAGAAATAATTTATGAACAACTTTCTAATCCAGATACTAAACCACAAACTTCTTCATCATTAATATTATTTTATCTTTTATTTTTAAGGTCAAAATGAATAAATAACTAACTATAGTAAATAAATATGTAATTAAAGTTGAAGAAAATATAACCAATAATAATAATAATATTACGATAAATTGAGCACTAAAGTAGTAAGTTAATTAAGGTTTCCTAATCCAGATCCTAAATCATAAGCACCTTAATTTCCTATACTATATTTCCTTTAATATTAAATGAAGTAAATGAGATTAAAGAAATAGAAAGAATAAATTTAAAAAACAGTAAAAGAAATTTTAAATAGTTTTAAATTTACCTAAATTTATAATCTAGTTTAGTAAGTTAGGAGGAAGTTCCTAATTTAGAACCAAAGCCACAATAATTTATTTCTCTAATTTTATTACTATTATATTTAATGAAAAGTAAAAATAATAAATAAAAGAGAGAAATTTGAAATGAAAAGTATAAGAAATAAACATAATTAAAAATCTTACTATAATTTTAGTTTTAATGTAGAAAGTTATGAGTGATTTCCTAATCTTTATCCTAAATCACAAGCCCCTTAATCTCCAATATTATTTCCCCTTTGATATTTAAAGAGAAAATAAAAATATGACAAATTAAAAAAAATTTATTTTAATAGATGAAGCAAATAAATAATATCAAATTTTACCATAAACTAAGTTCTAATGTAATAAGTTTTAAACAATTTTCTAATCCAGACCCTAGACCACAAGCGCCTTAATCTTCAATGCAAGTATTACTTTAATTTAATGATTAAATATAATAAAGTAGAGAATAAATTTGGAATTTCACTTTAAAAAAAGAGCTAAAGAAGAAAGCTATGAGTAATTTCCTAATGCCAATCCTAAATTAAAGGCACCTTAGTCTCCTATGGGATTTAAGCTTTTATATTAAAAGAGCGAAAAATTACAAATTAGAGAGTATAAATTGTAATGAAAAATGGAGGAAAATACTATAAAATTTTACTTAAATTCAAGAGATAATATAGTAATTTATTAACTTATTCCTAATCCAGTTACTAAGCTATAAGCACCTTGTTCACTAATATTATTTTTCCTTTTATATATAGAATAAGTAAATAGTAAATTTTTAAAACGTAAATTATTAAATATTACTCCATCTAAAGAGTTAGTTTAGTAAGTGAGGAGCAATTTCCTAATCCAGATCCTAAACCACAAGCACCTCTATCTGCAATAGTATTATATCTTTTATATATAATATATAAAGAATAAAATAAAAATTAAAGAAAATAAATCTATAATAAATATATTAGAAATTAAAAATAATATTAAATATACGATATTTCAAGATCTAAAGTAGTAAGTTAGGAGCAATTCCCTATTCCAGATCCTAATCCACAAGCACCTTCTTACTCAATCCTATTATCTCTTTTTTTTATAAATAGTTAGATTAAATTAATAAAATTTGAAGAATAAAAATAAAATAAATATTACGATAAATTGAGCTCTAATGTAGTAAGTTAAGAGCAATTCCCTAATCCAGATCCTAAACCACAGATACCTTAATCTTCAATGAAATTATACCTTTAATTTTTAAAGATTAAATTAAAAAACTACAAAATAAAGAGAATAAATTTGGAAGTAAATGTTAAAGAAATTAAAAATAATATAAATTTTACTTTAAATCTAGTCTTAATGTAGTAAGTTATGAACAATTTCCTAATCCAGAACCTAAGTCACAAGCACCTTAGTTTCCAATTTTATTACGACTTTTACATTAAAAATATTAAGACAAGTAAATTTGTAAAGTATCAGAAAATGAAATTTATAAAATTTACTCAATAAATAAAGTTAATGTAGTAAGTTATGAGATATTTCCTAATCCTAATCCTATACCACAAGCAACTTAAGCACCATCATTATCTTCTCTTTTAATTTAAAAAATTAAATAAATAACATTAAAACAATTGGGATAGATTTAAAATGAAAAATGGAGGAAATTGAGTTTAAAAAATTGTACTAATAACTGATTATTAATTAAGTAAGTTGTGGGCAATTTCCTAACTCATTTACTAGACCATAAGCACCCTTTTCTCCAATTGGATTTTTCCTTTGATTTTTAAAGAGTTAATTTAGTGAAAGATAATAAATTAGAGAGAATAAAGTTATAATGAAAAATGGAAGAAATTATACGATAACCTAAGTTCTAATGAAGCAAGTTTTTAGCAATTTCCTAATCCAGATCCTAAATCACAAGCACCTTAATATCCTATGGAATTATTCCTTTAATATTTAAGTAATAATAACAAAATAATGAAATAAATTGGAATAAATTAAATATAATATAAATTTTACTCTAAACATAGTTTTAGAGTAGTTAGTTATAAGCAATTTCCTAATCCAGTCCCTAAACCCTAGGCACCTTTATCTCCTATATTACAGTCACTTTTATTTTAAAAGATACTTAAAGAGAAAACAGATAGAGGAATAAATTTGTAATTATTGGAATAATTATAAAAATAATTAAAATTTTACGATAAAGAAAGTGATAAAGTAGTGAGCTTTGAGTAATTCATTAACTATAAACCTAAACCACAAGCATTTTAGTCTCCAAATTTTTTAGAACTATTTTTCATAATTTTTAAGTAAAAATAACAAAGATAATATTTATCTAGCTAATTAAAAATTTTTTAAATATTTACCGCAAAAAAATATTCTTAATTATTGCTAAATAATTTTGTCCAATTCTCTTTTATTTATAAAAAACAATATATTTTATTAAGAGTTTTTATTATTAAAAGTTATTAACTTATTTAAATTATTCTTCTATCATTTTCAATAGCTCAATATTTTTATGTTTTTTTGTATTCCTGATAGTTTTTAATTAATAAAGTTTAAAATTTATTATATTTTTTTGATTGGGATTTTTGATTAAAAATGTTCAAAGTTGTTCTATTCTAACCTTTAAAAGATACAAATTTAATTATTGATTATAATGCAATAATAAAAGAATTGAGATTTGCAAGGTTTTATAGAAGTAACTTTATTCTTTAAAGTAAAACATAAATGGAAGTTGGATAGAAATTATTTTGAGCTTGTTAGGTTAATTATTGAATAAAAAATAATTTATAAAATTCATTATTTTATTTATAAATAGAATAGAATATTCACTTAAAAGATCTTTTCAAATATGTATGAACATTTTTGAATTTAATTCCTTTTAACTTATTGTTTTCTATAAAAAAGTAAATATAATATTGGATATGAGTATGGATGTAATCTACTATATAAATATAATAAAATAGAAAGATATATATTTCATTAGACATTAATTTTATATCCATTTTCTAATTTATCTTCTTTTATATTCAAAAAAAAGAAAGTTAGTGAGTGAAAATAATATATCTAATCTTTTTAATAACTTGAGAATAAAGATTTTTTTAATTCATGCATCCTTTACAATTTTTCTTATCAGCATTCTTATCTAAAAAATTATAATTTACAATTTGTAAATTTCTTCAATTAAATTAGGAAGAATTTATATAATTAAGTTAATGCAAGTAAATATAATTTAATTTTGAATATGCAGACGGAAAGAGTTAGTCTTATTCAATATTAATTCCTTTAGAGTAAAGCAACTATCCTCATTTAAATCAATAAAAAAATAACAAATAATTCAACCCAATGACATATACAAAGATAAATAAATAGAAAGTAAAAAAAATTTGCCTAAACATTTTTATTAATTCGTTTTAATAATACAATTTACTAAAATAAGGTTGAAATTAAAGAGGATTTAGTATAAATAAATTTTAGTACCAATTGGCTGTATTTCACTATACATACATATAATAGATGGAATTGATTTATTTACTTTAATGTTACATTTAAGGATTGTCAACAGTTTAAATTTTGAAAATTAAATCAAAAATCTATGTATTTTTTCTCAATTTAAACATTACAATCTTTTAAAAAAATAAAATGATATCACCTATAAATTATAGATATAAAATATAATAAATAAAAATAAATAAATGAGGGTGGAGTGTTTTACTTTCAAAAAAAAATCTTAATCATAAATAATCAATTATTAATTTGTTTCATTTATAATTGTAAATTCTTCAGAAAAATCTTGCATCCTAATATAATTTCAGTATAATATTACAAATAATAATAAATTTTATTATCTAAATTAATTAATAAAATTTAATTTAATTTAAGAATAGAGTTAAATTTATAATTAATAAATATTGAAATGCTTAAGCTTATAATTTTGCTATTCTCTGGAATATAAATGAGAAGGATAGTTAGGACCCAAATTAGACAATTTCCAATTTATGAATTAATTTACACAATAATGAGGATTATAGTAGGAGTTAAAGATGAAAGGATTAATTAGTATTCTTAGTATTTAAAATAGTTAGAAAATATAAATTCAGTCTATTTGTAAATTAATTGAGTTAGTTAATAATCTAATTCATATAAACTGAATTTCTGAGCTTCAATATTAATTTTTGGATTTTTTTTAAATATCATTAAATTATAAACTAATAGGATTAAAGATTAAGGATAGATAAATTGATTAATATTAGTTTTTTTGGCTTTTCTATTAGTCTTACAGTTATTTTATAATTCATAAAAAATAGTTGATTAATTAGTTAATTAAATTTACAATAATAGAAAAAATTCTAAAAAATTTTCTTTCTGATAAAAAGTGAATCACCTTTTAATTAAATTACTTATCTATATATAAAATCTGATCATAATTAAATAGGAATAATTCTTATTTATGTAATCATTAATTAAGTTTGATCTGAAATTATTATTTTAGATATGTTCTTAATATTGAATAAAAGAAGGATTATGACAGAATTAAAATAGTAAATCTTATAAAAAAATGTATAAAAATGTATTTTAAATGCTAGTTTTTATATATTTAATAAACTTATAACATTTATTTGTGTATATACTTATTTGCTATTTTCATAATAGGATATTCTTTAGCCTTCTTTATTTAGTATGAATATAAATTATGTGGTTATAGAAGGATTAAACAGACTAAAATAATTCATAGGAATATGTTAATGATAAGTAGAAGATCTATCAAAATGATAGCGTATTTTATTACTATAATAATTAATTAATTAATCTATTTATTCTATTCCATTATTATCTCTACTCTTTATATATACAACATATATGTTAAAGCTTTTCATTTTACTTCTTATTCTTTATCCTCTACTATCATTATTTATAGCCAAATTCTTTTCTTTTATAATCTGATATTATTTATTGCTCATCAATTTACCTTCTATCCTCTATTTCTTGTATTCAATAAATATTTTTATTAAGAATTTATGATCTAAAGCCTGTTGTAAATCTAATACTTTTTTAGTGGTGGAGGATGTAAACAAAATTAATTTTTATCAAGAGTAATTCAAAAATTTAAAGATATATCACATAATGCAAGTTTTGTATTGATTAACTCTTAGTTGATTTATAAACCATTTATCAAATAAACTATATATATCACTCATTTTAATAAAATTTAAATAGGGGATATGATGAATAGCAATTTTGAAAATATTCACAAAAGAATATTATAATTAATAATAAAGCATACAAATTTCTTTTATATTTATTATAGAATATTTATTTCCTTATTAATAGATAGATAGAGTCATTTATAATAAAAATAATCAAAATAAATGTATTCTAACTATTATGAATATTCTAATCTACAAATTCTAATATTAATTTGTTTTACATATATATATAAATATTAATTAATTAATACTAAATGATAAAAATTTGATAAAACTAAATTAGTTTCTAAGTTTAAGATAAATTAATGGATGAAGTTAATTTTGGGATTAATGAATGCACATTTATATACATATAGTTTATATTTTCTTTTGATTTCTAATTCTCACTATCAGTATCCGGCACAATCACCATATAGAAATACATAGCGGAGATAGAAACAGCTATTAGATTTAGCAATTAGGTATGACTATAAAGAGAGATAACTATTTAGATAATAATTGTTATTATTTAATGGATAATTATCACCAAATTTATCTTTTTAGGCTATGTATTTTTTGAATTAAATAGTAGATTCTAAATATTTGAAAAATTATTATTAAGTTTCTTAATAATCATCTGTATATTAGCAAGAGCGTAGATAGGGGTTGAGATGCCTTGTCTAGAGCTGGCATTAATGCCATTCTCTGATAGTAATAGTTTGAGAGTTTTATCTTTTTTTATAATAGTCATTAGTTTTATGAGTGCATTACAAAAAAATGGGAGCATAGAAATTTTTATAAAACTAATCACTTTATCTCCTAAGATTTAGAATTTCTTCCCTCATGAAACATTCAGTGAAATAGTTATTAGCATTAAGAAGATCAGTACCCTTGGCAGATTATTAATATTAATAGTAATCTTTGCAATATTAATTCTCATTTTCTGGTTCATTGCTAGTTAATTAAAAAAACTAATCATAAGCATTATCAAGATTACTCTTGAAATAATTTTAATTAGGATTTATTTCATTTAAGTAGCAACCTATCCATTCTTAGAATGTTAGATTATTAGAAATATCTTAGGATATATGTAAGGTTTAGTGAGTATCCTTGAGAAAGTCACTAACAACTAACTATAAGATGATAGTTATAACAATATGCAATTTTTTCATAAAATAAATACTATTTTTTAGTTTATTATTATAGATTTCCTGATATTATATTAATAAAATAATCCTACCTAATATATTCTTGTCTATTTTTATATTAACTTTTTTCTAAATCCAATTACATATTTATTCTTTTATAAGGAGTTACTAAAATGCTAGCTATTATTCACTTTCTCAATTATCAGATTTCATTAGAATACTCATTTTTCAACTAATAAAATAAATCTATCTTTTATTGCTATTATTTTATTTATATTAAGGTGATTTTAATGAGTTATTAAGAGAAAATAGATATTTTTGGTATAAATACTATTTTTAAGAACATTTATTCTAAAATAGATTTTGTTAAAATATATTTAAAATACGAATATTATGAAGTAAAAAGGGTAAAGAGAATTCTGTTATTAAAGTTTTTATAAATCATGAAAGCATAGAATTTCTGATTAATTCTTAGTTAATTATTTCCTATCAGTATATATAAAAAAAAGATAATTTTAATCTAAAAAATTTATTTAATAAATGTAAAGATAAATTTGATTGATAAATTCTGGTAAAAAAAATTAATTACATTGTAATTAAATTTTAATTAACAGACATAAACTTATATACTATTTATTCCTTTCTATAGTTTAAATGAATGACTATCATTATTACTTAATTTATTCTTTTACAACAAATAACTTAAATAAAATAATGTAGATCCTTGCAATTAAGTATCCTCATTTATTCTAATTCATATTTTTTCTATATGATAAAAAAAATTGACTAAATTTTATTAACATATTCTAATATTTTAAATATAAAATTTTACATAGTTTGAATGACTAAAGTCTCAAACTATGGTAGGGAAATAATTAAAATTATAAATTAATTATAATAGAAGGTTTATTCGAAAATTATCTTGAATTATTTTCCATTATTAAAATCTGATAATAAATTAAAAGTACTAATTTTTATTTTAGTAATCTATTAATGAAGTTTGATCAGTAATTTATTTCTTGAATGGTACATAATGAAATCAATAGCAACAATAATAATAGCAATATTTTTTGAATTCCTATCTCTTATTCAATTTCATCCTAATATCCTTTAAATCCTTAAAATGCTAAAAAGTTGAAATTAGAAATCTTTTGAAATTGTATGAGGTCAAATAAGATACTAAGATTTATCTTAAGATTATACTTATATACTATCTCCTTATTAGCATATTCACAAAAAATCGAAGACATTATAAACATTAAATAAATATTCATATAAAATATTTAAAATCTATTTTAATTAACTTAAAAGTAAATTAATAATATTTAGAAAATATATTAAATAAATAATTCTTTAAAGTATAAATATTAAATCAATCATTAATCTTATCTTCTGATATTATATTCAATCATAAACTTGAGATTAATCAATCAATATTTTTATTACAAATATTTAGTTAAAAATAATTTTCTAATTTAGATTTTTAATTTATAATCATAAGTAAGTATTTACATTCATAGATAAAATAAAATAATTTCTTCTAAATATTTCTCACAATAATTTAATTACAAAGAAATCATTCAAATTATTTAATTAGAGTAATAATCTCTATTGTTAACTTTTAGAAAAAATTCTTCTATGCAGTTAAGAAATGAAATATTGTATAATTGAAATTTAATTGATGGACTATTGAATGTCTTAAACTACTTAAAATTGAGTTCTTCATAGAGAATGTTTAGTATTAAAAATTAGATTATAAAATAAATAATTTAATTCTTACAAACACTCTCAAAATAAATGTTCAACTTTACTTTTATAGAAAGATATTGAATTAGATTTAATTTATTTATATTTAAGCCTCTTTCTTATCAATAATGTAAAATTCTCTATCCTTCACATTAAATTAATAATATTATTAATAATAATATTTTTAATACAGTTTTATGTTTTAAAGGGAGTTGAAGCAATTAGAAATGAATAATATTTTGAACTTCAAATTAAATTTAATCTTTATTAGTCCATTTTTATTTTAATCACTTTAAAATAATATGCTGTATGATAGAAAAAAATATGATAGACTTTATTAATCTTAATTTTAACTATGAGTAAAACATAGGCATTTCGAGTAAATTGGATCACTCACAAACAACCCATATAACTTAAATGATTGAATATAATATTTAAAATATATATAAGATATAAATAATAAAGATTAATAAAGTTTTTTGAATTTTTAAAAAATAATTACAATTTTTTTAAATATAATACTTTTAATTTATTTCATAATTAGAGAGAGAAACATTCAATCTTTTCCATAATAAATTATTTTAGAAAAACAAATTAATTAAATATATTTTATCCTGTTATGGTGAAATCTGTTCAATGAATCATTGAGAATGGATTACTGAATTTAATCTAAATAAAAAACAAAATTAAATAAAATTTTAAAATTTTAAAATGAATATTTATATAATGAATTGAATGAAGATAAATAAAAAAGAAAAAATGTTACAAGTCGCTATCGTTTTCAATATTCTAAGGAGTAATTAAATTACTTTATCTCATCAACACTTTTATTTTCTATCTAAGCATTTTAAAATTAATTCTTAGTTACTTTGAATAAATTTTTGAGATTAGATAAGGAAATTTATTGGCGAGATATGCGAATAATCTATAATTTTATAGTCTAAGAATTTAAGTATAAAAGAAAGAAGTAATTAAGAGTATAAACACATACGCTTAGAAAATTACAATTAAAAGGAAGACTGCATAGTAAAGAATATTTGAAAAAATTTTGGATGTTTTTACACTTTCATAATTCAAATCTTCTGTTTATCCTAATTGAAAAGAGATGGAAGCAAGAAGGTACAAGATTGATAACATCACAGAAGTTAGCTCTATTTAATTGAGGCGAATAGACTAGAATGGCATCCATCTCTAAACAAGAATTGCATAGATTGAGAGAAAACCACAGTAAATAATTACAGCCAACATAATTTGTGTTATCATTTCTTGTAATAAAAAAGTTAGTAGCATAGATAGTGCTATCTTAACAAATTACCAGTAATAAAATTTTCGCTTATATTCATCAAAAAGGAATCCTAATAAACGAATGGTACTTACTTCCTCCAGTCTCCTCCTAAAATGAAATAGTAATACAAATATGCTTAGAGGGGAAAGGAAAATGTATAACACTATAGCAGCTATACTCATAGATTCAATGCTACCCATTCTTGATTTATCAGAACAATTGATTTAAGTATCGATCAATAAGTAGCTATTTTCACTTGAGAGTTACAAACACTTTAATGATTGAATAGAGTATTGTAAAATTGGCGACTAAAAGATGAACAGTACATTATAGCAAAAACAATGAAATGAAATATAACCAAGAGTTTTAAATATTTCATTTTTACCTTTTTTAATTAATAAGACGAGAACAGCTAAGATAATAATAACTAAACTAACTAACAAAGGAGCATACAAAGCAATCTCCAACTTGAGTTACCCAAAGTTTACTGTTTGAGGGAATACATTCTTAAGAAAACAATCATATGATGTATTGCCTTAACTCTAGAATGTATTGAAGAATGAGAAAATATTCCTATAATAGGAATTATTAGGCTAAGTGAAGCTAATAAAGTAGTAAGTAGTGACATGTATTTTGAAATTAAATAGCAATATCTTGATGTAAACTGCAGTTTGGGATTATCTAATAAAACTCGTACCAATATAGATTATATTTAACTTAGCTAGGTATTTGCGGAGGACTTAGTTTTTCATTCGATAAAAATTACTATATAATGTAAACCCTAGCAGCAGAAGTTAGAATGAAAGAGCCAAAATGAAATATAAAGTATTATCTCCTATAGAACTACATCTGATACAAGAGAATCTCCCTGATTCTCCAAAAGAATCATCCCAAATCTCACCATTAATATCACAAGTGATGCACTACTCACCTATATATCCCTCTGCACACAGAGATATACCTACTCCACTTCTGTTTTCGCTGGCACAGCTAGTAGGATTTAGGTTGCATTTATAGATTGATTCATCGTTAGGAGAGAGTTCTGATCTCCAAAATCCATTTTTTATAAATGTAATATTAGAATAACAATTATCATACAGAGAAGGATTGCAGATATAACAACTCTTACGAGAATCATATGAAAATTAACCTATCCCACAATATTAGCATTATAAATAGTTTTAATTATATTAAACTGATTTTGTGAATTACATTCCGTTATCACAAGTGGAGGAAACATTAAAGCATCCTACTTATATTAGAGCCCTAGAACTATCTGTATTAAATAAATCTAATTCGTATAAGACAACATCACGATTTAATGAACAGTCGAATTGTGGAGCATACATTGTAACCAAATAAGGATAGGTAATATTCGGTATATCAATATTGAGATACTATGATTTTATGGTAGATCCTAAATACTAGTAAAGATTTCCTAGGGATTAATCTTAATTAAACGAAGTAATATTAGTACTCCCATAATCTACTCGTAATCTTATAATGTATAGTATTCCATACATAATCTTACTTTAAAAATACTACCTTTTTCTCGATATTTGGATGTAGTTATAGCTGCTATCCTTCATATACAATGGAGTTCCTAGAAATTATTAATTATATTCATATAGTTATTATAATTAAAATAGAGTACAATAATCACCAGTGGAACTGCTACAATAGAAGTAGTTAGGTGAAGAAATAAGGGCAGTATTATTTATAAAATTCGTTTAATGGCTTAAAAAATCAGAAGCAAATATTGCTCCACCAATTTTACTAAGAGAATTAGAGAATGTACAATTTGTTACTAGGTACACTATTGAGGATTTAATAGCACCACCAAATCTTCCACTTGAGCAAGAATCAAATATAGTATCTCTAATTTATAATAGAGTGCGTTGTTCTGCATAAATAGAGCCTCCATCAGTAATCGCTTTGTTTCTTAAAAAGCTGCTATTTTAAATTTCGATAGAAGCTTATATAGTACTCTCCAAAAACCTTATATTTTTATTCCAAAAGTCTACTTGAATATTAGTAAAATTAAATCTTATTTAAGGTAATAAATATTATGTTTAACTACCAATTGATATTAGAGAACGTTATTCCTTATTTAAATTTTCTATCATTTTCAACTGTTCTTATAATTCTTGATGTTCTATCAATTTATTTATGCTACTCTAACTCCCTAATGATGAAGGTATTTTAACATTCTCCATAACAAATAATAGTTAACCTTTAATTTAATAGGATATTTAAATTAGTGGTAATTTCGATGATATTATACTTTCTCTATTAGTTTCTATATTATAAACATTTAATTTTTTTATTGTTTAAAATTGAATAAAAGCTTCAGCCCATCTAGCATTATGAAGCTATATTTACGAAATTAAACAGTTATTAGAACTAAAATCTACCAGCTTTATATTACTATTCGAATTAACTATCCTAATTTAGCTAAACCATACATTTTAAGTTTATGTTTTGTATAAAGGTGAATAAAATGTATTAAGAAAAGCTGAATATTAATTAATCCTTTAGCTATTATTTTTATCAAAAATATATGAAATATTTACATTTTCTAAATCAATTGTTAACGTAAGACTAACTGGAGCCAATAATATAAGTATTTATGTTATTGTTGTGTTGGATAGTTTAATATTTAATGATATTTCGCCTGATTCTTCTAGTTCTATTTAATCTTACCATATCGAATATTTATAGCCTTATTAATTGATAATCTACTCTAAGGGATTTTTTTAAGCTTGAGCACTTGTTAAAAGTAAAAATAGTGAATAAAGTTTAACTACAAATTGCAAAAGAACCTTCATTCTACTCTAATAAAAAGTTATTGTCATTAATCTCCTTAAAGTAATTAGTTCTTTTACCTATTATTTACTTATTATCAAATCTTTTATTCTTTGATTGTTTTATCTTAAAATACTGATCAGCTGCTCTTAAGTTTTCTAATCATTTCCCATTATTTTAGGCTCTGATCAAAAAGTTAATTCATAACAAAAAAATTTTAATTTCTCTACAACTCTTACTTATAGGACTCTGCAGAATATGAAGATGTAATAATTAGTTGGAATTCGTTTAAAAATATATTTAATTTTGAATAGTTTAATATAATAGGCCTATTTTAGAAAGAACTTAGCTCTATTTGTAAACATTTAAACATAAAACAGAAATATAAAGTAATTCAATCAATTATAGAGTCTGATATGATATTATAATAATTATTAAACTTATAAGATATCGTGTAATGTTTCAGATCTAATAAAAGTGAATTTCCCTTTTATGAATTAAATCTGAGACACTAGAAATTAAAAAACATTCTTATTTAATTAAACCTAAAAAATTAATTACTTAGGTTACTTATTTTCCTTATTCTTAATGACAATCAAATTTTTGTAAAAATTTGTTAATTTCTACAATTTTTAAATTATTTGGCACCATGAAATCTTTAATCTTTTATTTTTTCTCACTTTTTATTTTCTATCAAATTCTAGCTTGTATTGGATAAAATTTCTAAGGTATTAATTTAGAGATTTTTACTGGTAAGATTAATAAGATAGTAATCAACTATTAATTTAATAATGACTAGAATAGTTGGATTAGTCTTTATATTTTACCTTTAGATCTTATTAAGTTATTGAAATATCTTCATTCAAATGTAACAGGATAAATTATTTGCTTTTTCCACCCTTCTCCACAAAAAACAGTGGTAATGTTTTTCAATTATATTATTTTTTGTAAAAAAATGATAACCTAGCTTATACCTACTGTGATTTACTTTAATTGATAGTAAACAATTTTAGATTAAATTAAAATTCTATTTAAGGATATATTATAATTTAATTTTGTTTCTATTATAAAATTATTGAAATTAATTTATTCTTATTTTAATTAATATAATATTTTGAATAATATTTATGAAAAATAAATTAGAAGATTTGAAAAATTATGTTGGGTAATCTATCTGGATTTTTATTTCAATTATATGACTATTATCTAATTATTTTAACATTAGAGACTTATACTACAAATGAAATATTATTTATATGATAACAAATATCAATAAGCAAATTAATTAAAACAAATAATTATATCAGAAATACTGATAATTAGATAATCAGATAAACACTAATTAGGTAAGGCATTGGCTTATTTTCTTAGTTTTAAAATAAAATCTAATAATTTTTTAATAAATAATTTATTTTAATAAAATTTTAGCCTTATTTAATCTAAACATTAACTTTAATAAAAATTAAATTAACTTTAATCATTATTTCTTAAATAAGTTAAAATTTAGGTGTAAAGATTAAATTCTGAAATAAAATAAACAATATAAAAAATGAATGAATAAAAAATATTAGATCTTACTAAAATGTTAGAAATATTATTTTTATTTAGTAAGAAATTTTAAAAAACTTAGAGAAGAATTAAATCAAGAGGGATTATCTTATTAGTAATTGTCATTCAATTTTTAAGTTATATTCATTTTTATGCTAATCTATTTCTTGCATTTCTTTATCTCCATAATAAGGAGTATCAAATAATTCATCAAAGTGCGATTAGTTTTCCTATATTAATTCTCCTCCATTTTATAACTAATTAGAAGAACATGAAGTATCATTTAGTGCTTTATAATTACTTTATTTTCTAGCTCTCAAATAAAGAGGCCTGACCTTTTTAAGATACTCTATAAATCTGAATGCAAACATTTCATCTTCAAATTCTTATAATCTTGCTTCATACTTTTCCAAAATTTTCTAAGATCTTTTCATTTCATTCAATTTATTAAAATCCTCTTAATACAGTGTAGATGGGGCTATTGTCAGTAAATTAACTAAGAGTATAAGAAAAGTTAAAATTGATAGTAATACCGATAATATTAAAGAAGAATTTATATCATTTTGAACTAGATTATAGATTTAAATAATAATTAATGGTAGACTTTCGCCTATGATACGAACAAAGCAGCTAATAATCCTAGAATTGTACATTCTTCCTTGAATAACTGTAACATTAGATGGGGAAACTAGATCTAAAATATCTGCAACAGCTTTGAATTCTATAATATTACATATTTTATAGTACATATCTAATGAGGCAGTTGGTAACTAGTGCTTTTTCTAATTATGATTGAAAGCTGTTTCATAGAATTCATATAGAGCATGTAAAAATGGAATAGAGATGAAACATAAAGAAATATAGAAAATCTCATAGTTTTGACACTAATAAGTCGAATACAAGAAAGCAACATTAGTAAAGTTGTCAAATCTTGCTAGCTAACTTTGAATGAAGGAATATGAATATCCGACATACCATTGGTTTATCCATGTAGAATCTATGATAATCTATTTGATCATATTCACCGTTTATACTATGCACCCTGGGTTGAGATTTATTTCCATGGAAGGGACTAAATGAGAAATATAGCTTAAGCATCGTTTAAATAAGAAGAGCTCGATGAAGAATGTCATGATACCATAGACTAGATATGAATAATAAGAATACCATGAGATACCATTTCCACATTTGATATCAAAGTGAAGTGAAAAGAAAATGATAGAAAAGATGCAAACAAAAATATATAAAGGAAAGAGAGAAAGCATTAAAATATGATTTTTTGCTTTGATCTAATCCTCTAAGTTAGAGGCTAAAAACTAAACAGTCTCATCATACCTATACTTTTATGAGGAATTGCTCAATATTTTTCTGAAAAAATTGTTCCTGTTTAAACCTGAAGTTAGGTAGCAACCAATTGAATTGTTGAAAACCTTGTTTGTATCAAATGAGGAAATAGTAGTCTTGAAAGCCATTTATGACGTAGCATTGATGACATACCATGTCTTGACAAATTAAATACTCATATCTTCTATAACTAATTCACTAGGAGGTATCCTAGTTAAGTACTCCACCATAGTTTTTTCATCCAAGCAAGTATTTATTTTCTTACTGTGCATCATCTAATACGAAACATTTAAAAACAAAGGTAGCAGTATTTACTTTAGATTTTGCGATTCTAAAACTTCAATGAGTAATAAATAATCACTAAATAAATGCTCACTGTCAAATAAATCTGCTTCCTCAATTTCATGAGCATCTCGTGAGAAAATTTTTTTCTAAATATGAAAATAGGGGTCATGGTAGCTCTTGCTATAACTAAGTATGTATTTATGAGAATTACAAAGTAGTTTATTAAAGAAAAATAGATATTTATTACCAATTTTATTTTTCTATGATTTTCTTCCATCATCTCTTTATTTGGAAGAAATTTATGCAATGGCACTATTATTTAAATTATGTTATAGTGACTCTATTTGTAGAGGGGAGAAAATGAGTGGATAAATCTTTCTCATTTCTTATTGACTAAGATCTATCTTTTTCTGAAAATATTGATTAAAAATTAGCTTAACTTCGTCTTCCCCCTCGAATTAATTCATTGCTTGATAAAAAGTTTTAACTACTTCGACCTAGTAGTCTGTATCCCACTACTTTTATTACATAATTGGATGCAGTGAATACCACAATTAGATATGCTTATGCTTTACACTTTTTATGTAAGGTATAAACTTTAAGATTTCAGATAGAGGAATTATTGTAGAGCGAATATCAAAAGCCATTTTCTTATATTCTTGTACTTTTTTAAATACAGGTTCCAAAAATCCCAGTGTCGTAAGGCTGGTGTCACCACAGATCATTAATTTATTAAGGGTCCTTGGTAATTTGCTAAAATCAACATTTCTAAATGATTCACTTGTTAGGTTGCAATTAGCAAACCTAAGAACTTAAAGACAATCTCTTGTTGAATCAAATATGTTGTTCAAAAAAAAATAGTTATCTTATTTGCTAACATGAAATTCTTTGAGGTATGGTAGTTCTAAGCTAGATAGATTATTGGGTGAAATAGTTCCTAAATCTAATAAATTAACAATTAAACTATAACGGGAAAGAATAAATTCCCTTAAATTTTTTTCTTCTTAATTTGACTCAGACTCCACTAACTTAACATTTTGATTAATATATATTATTGGAATACGTTAATTTTTATCTTCACTTTATTTTTTGGCAAAGTAAGTATCTATTTGTTGTTTTTTTTTCCAACATTTTTTTATACTGAACATGTGTAGATGTGATGAAGTATCGATAGCAGCATTTAAAATTAAATCTAAAAACTTTGAGCTGATATTCAAGAAATCGCGATAATAAATATTAAAAATTTATAGTTTCGTCATTTTTAGTATTTAATTAATAGGGAATTCCTCAATATCAATAGGATAAATAGGTAATAAGGAAAGCTTTTCTAAATTTTCAATACTCAAAATAGTTTCTATTAATGAGGTATTTTTTATGTATACTTTCAACTCTCTTAAAGTATTTCTGTTTTTCTTAATGAAATCTTATAGGTTAACTTTGCAATCTATATATTCATATAATTTAAGTTTTTATAGTGAATTAATTTCAGACTGGGTGATAGCTTCAAATATTTACTGTATTACAGATACTTCACATCTAGATAATTTTAGGCTCTTTAAATTCTTATGTTTCTTGAGTGGAGTGAAAAGTCTTTACATTTAATCTTTCTTTTCATTTTAAATATACATTTTCTTAAAATTTAATATTTTTAGACGAGGAGAAGCCTAAATTAGCATGTCAATAAATTTTACTTGCAAAAAATCTACTATAAAACATTCAACAAATTCTAGCTCTTCTATGTATTCTATGTCTTTATTTTAAAATATTTGTTCCGGATTAAAGAATAAGAGATTATCAAAAAACTTTATCTATAATTTTGTTGGCTTAAATTATGATTGGAAAAGAGAAGTTTTAAAAAAACAGAATTCCCCATTGTGGTTTTTCATCTCATTAAATAAATCTAAATTGTCTCTCTATTCCTCAGAAGTAATACTTAATAGATTTTTACAGCACTAGCTTACACTCTTTATGCACTTATCTTTATATGTATAAGTAAAAGAGAGCATATCAGATTGTAACTCCAAGTGAAGAAAAGATGAATAGTTTGCTTTCAGTTTTTAAAATAAGTCATTCTTTTTTTAAAAAAAGCTCTATTTTTCATTTTTAAAATAATTTTCTTTATTTATTTCTTTTTGATTTTTCATATCAGACTCTGATGGACTGCATTTATTTTCTTGTTATTGTTTAGATGCTCTGTAAAGGTGTGCTAAATTAGTTCCTAAGAATCTTTGGAGTAGATCAGGATTTAATTTGCTTGGAAATTTAGATTCCATAATTTCTAAGAAGTAATCATACATGTCTTCATTAATACCTCTTATCATGATTTCTGGAGTCTAATAATTTTAATGATTTACCAAAATATTCACTATCTCTTTGCTTAATATTGGATTATCTCTTACCTTTTTTTAGAGTTTGATTAATATGAGAGGCCTACCCTTCTCAAGATAATTAAGATGATCCTTATCGCTATTTTACTACAATAAAAGCTACTTAGCTATCTATTCTGTCATGTTACATTTTATAAAGCGGATTTCCTTCAGATGCTTAAAGAAAGCAATATCAATATATTCAATAGTACATTTGGAAAATTCTAGAATTTCAATTTATAAATTCATTGAGTTTTTAAAAGATTCTCTGTCTATCTTTACTGATTTTAAGCATAAAGTTTTTACGGTCTTGAGGGAGGTTATCTCACAAAACTAAAATCTTGCCTCAGACATCGTAATTTCTAAAATTTCTATTTTAATGTTTTTCATATTTTCTAACACCTATAAATGCGACGAGCAAATTTAATAAACATTAACCATATCATCATAACATACTTCTAAATTTATTGTTTAATCACTATACTAAAGGAGTGAATGGAATTTTTTCAAGAACTATTCACTCTAATAAAATTATTCACTTGAAGAATTCAAAATTTTAAAAGATAGTAAACTAACACAATTTGGTAGTAGAATAGTATCAATATCATTAATCATATCATACATGGAAAAATACTTATCATTAAACTCAAATAGTATGCCAATTTAATTCTTATTTATAATTGAAAATATTTTTTCTACATTTATACTATTCAGTTAGCTGCATGATTAAAAGCCTTTATGTTCAAAAAAAATTCGATAATCTCTATAAATAGTGAAAGGAAATCCATTACTGATAAATTATTTATATATTAATTGGCCAGTAGTCTGGTATGGAATCAATAATTACTCTCTAAGAAATAGCCTATTATAGTCATAAGGATTAAATTCTTGCCAATATTAATCAGATTAGAAGTTAGAACACATTAATTTTAAGTTTTGTTATAGTGTTTTATCTTTTAAATTCATAATCAGTTTTTATGCAATCTTAATTGAATGATAGTTTTGGTGTTTGATCAAAGTCCTAATATCATTCTCCATCTCTTACTGATTTAATTACTCAGAATCTTTTGGAGAGTGTTTAATGATAATTTTTTCACATATTCCATCAAAAGATAAAATCGAATCTTCTTGATATTTGCATATCTCTTATTAGATATCTATTAATTTTTATTATTCTTGAATTAAATGTCCAATCTCATATTAAAGTAAGGATTCTGATGAAAAGTTAGTTGATTCTACTTCAGGGAATAATAGCTGTTGAATACAGTATTCATAAGGAGTGAACTCTTGTGCTTCTTTTTTGCTATCTCTTGTATTTAAAATATAGAAAGCATAATGTTTTGGAACAGTGATTATTTATTTATTTTATTTTTCTTTTTAATTCTCCTACATTCCAAAATTTTGAGATCTGAATTGACTAATATCAAATGATGACCTATTTAATACAATGTGTTTGAATGACTTTATGCTATTTAATTCATGTATCAATTAGTAACATTTCGGATCTCTTGGTGGTTATGAATCAAGAAATGAAATTGATTCAAGGTTTTATACCACAAATAAGATATCAATTACATCTATAAAGTTTTCTGAAGAAATAGTTCCTGTTTCTTTAAAAATAACTGTTTTAATAAGTTTTCTATTCTTGAAAACCAAATTTTTAATCATTCTCATAGCAATGGGATCTTCTAAGCAGTACTTTTATATGATTAAAAAATGTAAATTTTATTTGCTAAGGTACAATGCAGATTTTATGTATTTATTAAATACAAAAACATGATTGTATATATCATTAATGATATTTTCATCAATACACTTTTCTACTTAAGAATTATTAGATTATTTCCCATTAAGAAATGATTCTACTAATTCTTATTAGTTTTTGTATTTTTAATACTTTTTTTCTAGTTCTGATCTAATATTTAATTCAAAGTTAATAAAGAGGCTATCAATATTACATTCATATTACTAAGCTAACTTCTCTTTTTTCTAATCTTAAGTAATTTCTACTTCTTCTACTTATTTTAGAGTTTTACTCCTCTTCTTTTAATTTTGCAAAAACTTCTACTTTAATTCATTTTAGCCGTTTTTATTAGAGGTAAGAAGTTCAATTTTTATGTTTTCGATCTGCGGAAGTTATTGAGCAGCTATTTAAAAAGCGAAACTTAGTTCTTTGAGCATTTTATTATTTAAAGAAGAATTTTTATTATGTAAAGCAGAATAATCGCTTTCAAAAAAAGTGCAGTGGGAAATAGTAAGCCTTTTTAGCATTTACGAAGTTATTTTAATAAGCTTTTTTAGAGCATACATGTTTATATTACAGTTTTCTATGGTAATCTCTCTACAGCAATTTCTTATTTTTTTGATATTCTGATCTACTGAAAAGATGCAATTAGAACTTGGTTATTCTTTTATCCTTCTATTAGTTAGATTTTGTTGATTTTTAGATTTATTAGTTATTTCATCATCAATTGAGTGCACTTTAGCTAACACTACCTTTTTTTATTCACTTCTGCTATTATGATAAGTTGATTAATCTTTTTTCTTAATAACAATCACACCTTCTCTTATTTTTAACTTCTAATCCTCATCTGAATATTGAATATTAATGAAGTCGTTAATAGTCTGAGGCAATACTTCCTTTAATGGGACTACTTCAGGGTGATGTTCTGGTACTTATTTACTTAAATTCATGTATATTTTAGAAGTTATTATTTCTACCTTCTCTTTATTTTAATTAAATAACTTATTAATTTAAAAGTAGAAGTATCTCTTATCTTAATATGATCAAAAAATTTAAACGTCATCATCATTAACTAAACAATATTTATTATATATTTTTTCAATATTTTTAGGTTAATTAAGTAGTTGATTTAACTTTAATTAAAGGAGGAAAATTTTTTTATTAATCACATTTTACTAACTTAACATGAAAATAAATAAATCATCAAGTAATTATTATTAATCTTAATTTTGAAATTAAATTTTATAGTTATCTTTTATTTCATAGTTATCTGCAAGGAAAAAATAAAAATTATCCCTTATTAAATGTAATCAAATAAATAATACATATTTTACTTCATATATTTACCAACTTTACAACATTTAATTAAGTGGAATAGCAATATTATTATATTAGATTAAAATGTCTTCTTATTCTATTAAATTAAATTTTAATAATGTTAACTATTAAGTAGTATTCATAGCTTTATTTATTTAGAATTTTATAAATTAAGCTCCACTAGCTATTAATGTTTGTAAATTTAACTTATGATGAGAGTTGCTCATTTTATTTAAATATTATTTTCTAGTAACCATTATATTTTTTATGTTTAATATAAAAGTTTGAATTGTTAATTAATAGTAAATATTGTGATACTTACTATGTGTTTTCTATTTTGTATTTACTACTATAATTTAATATGAAAAATATATTATAGGATTAATTGAACTATTATATGTCAAATCAAAGCTTAGTTGTGGCTATAGTGTACTCATAATATCATAACTTGCTGGTATTTTTTTTCTAATGTTTTTGTTATTTCCGTATTAACATTAACACCCTATTTTCTAATCAGCTTTCATACTCTTTCAATGTTAATATTTGTAGGTAAAGCGGCTTAAAATGATGGTATTTAGATAATAGTTAATAATACTTTACATCTTGCTGAGATTTGTTTTATTTATTTATTTTTAAGGAGTATATTATTAATAAATATGTTATGTTAGTTTTGTAAATTAATCTAATTATTACTAAAATTAAAAAAGTAAATCCTTTTTTACTTTTCCTATAAAAAGTATATTGGACTATTACCATTTATGCAGGGCTTTGATAAATTTATCATATTCTTATCTGAACAAGTTCCTATTTAGTTCCATTTGTAGAACCATTTTTATAGCTACTATCACCTAAATATTATAATTACTATTAAATTAAGAAAATGAAACCAATTGTTTAACAATAAAGAGGAAACATAATTAATTATTTCTTAGCCTCTAAATTATTCAAGAACAAAAATAAAGATTTTAACTTATTTAAGTTATAATATGGTTCAAAATGTGTATACAATCTCATTTTCTTATCTTCTTCTCTTCTATTCCTGTTTGTCTAGTTATCATTACTTAAGAAACTCTGCTCTCCATTTATAACTAGAGTTTTTTATCCTTTATTGGGCACTTAAAACTTATTGAACATACAGCTTCTTATTTATGTATCATTTTATTTTTCATTTTACTCATCAACTTTGAAATGTTTATATATCTTTGTAGGGGTTTTAAAATGCTAAAATACTGACTGAAGACTAATAATTGTATACCCTATTATCTCGCTTTCATTGTTTATTTTATTTTAAAGGCTAATTCTCGACCAAATTAAAAAGTAGGATTCTATTTATTATTGATAAATATTCAAAATATAAAATAAAAATAATAGATTATTATAGTCTATCATTTTTATTAATTTTTCCACTACCAACTATAGTTTATATTAATTTTCCATACTACCTCAATAGTTAATATTCATTAAGATATAACTAGTCTTCGGAAAATTATTTGAGATATTTGATATATAAAGTTAGAATTTTCATCAACCTAGGGCTCTCAATCGGTCTCTTATCGAGGTATTACTGTAATTACCCTTCTTACTGTAGATTCAAAATCTGGAATTAGACTTATAGGCTTCTTTATACCACTCTCAAATAGGAATTAGATTATCTTTTCTTTTGTAAAAATTCATATATTTTTAAATTCTTTTCTCAAATCTTTTTTACTATATTTTCTTTTGTAATTAATTAATTTTCTTATTAAAATAAATAAATATTTAAATGAACTAAATATAGCTTTATTAAGATATGATTAATGTAATTATATAGAGCAAAGAATTTTGATTAAGATAAAGTGTCTTTTACTTGAAGATAAAGTGTCTTTTAATTGAAGGTAAATCTTATTTAATAAATTTTTTATTAAATTATTGATGACACTTAAAAATTCAACTACTGTAATCAAATTTAAGTGATGTATTAAAATATTTATTTTATGAAAGTTTATAGGATATTAATTTGATAAGATGGTTTACAAAATGTAAGGCCTAGAAGAAAATAATTATATTTAGGTAGCTTAACTGTATACCTTAGAGTATATTTAATTAACAATAAAAAATAATGTTATTAAATTGTAAATTAAGTTGTTTTCACTCAAAAAATTTGAGTGTTAATTATAGTAAATAACTTCTTCTCTACTTTAATTTCATTATCAAGAATGAAAATTTTTGTATCTTTCTTTTTGGCTGACAGTAGTGCTAATACTTAGATATAGTTATTCATTTTTTATCAGTTATGATCTATAATAATCTAAGATTAAATACAATTAAGATTTTACAAAATAAAAATAAAAAGATGATTTTTGTCTAATAGAGTATGGAAGCTCTATTTTCTTTAGAATATTAAATTATAGAGTGTCCCAGTTAATTATAAAATTTTTTAAAATTAAATAATAATAAAATTATTACCCTCCTACATTAAATTTCATGCAATAAATAAAATTAAAAATTAAAAGTATTATTTTAAATTATAAACTAAACATAAAAAATTATTATTGAATCTATTCAGAAATGATAAAAATTCTAGTAAATTTAATTAGATAGATAGATTGTAAATTTGTAGTGATTATTTCTCCTCAATTATTAATTTATTAAAATAGATTTGATAAAAATTGTTTAAATAAAAGTTAATAATTTAGAAAAGTATGTATTCTAATAAATGAAACAAGGAACTATTTTAACAAATTTATTAATTTAATAAATAACCTAATCAAGTTAAAAAGATGAAAATAGTAAGAACCAAAATTTATTATTCTTTTTTGTAAAAAACCATAAATAAGAAAATTATTAAAAAGAAAAAATTAAATTAGTATTTAAAAACAAATAAATTCTCTTTTCTTTAAATTTAGATTACTACTTATAACTTTCACATTTTTAATAAAAAAGATATAAAATATATTTTTATAATAGATTTATATGTTATAATTATTATTGAATCAATCAAATGTAGAAGATCTTCTAAAATTGTTAGATTCTTTTTCTTCTTTTTCAGCAATGAAAATACTTTATCCTTCTAAGTTAAATCCAACATAATAAGATTCAAAGACTTTGTAACTTAGATTGAACTAACTAGTGAGTTTAGAGTTAGGTCTAATCAAAAATTAGTATTAGGTAGATCTGCCATAAGGTCTAGTGTATTAAGAAGGCTTAAGGGTGAGGTGGAATTAAGACTTATCCTTTTGGAGTAAGGTTAATTTAATAGGTTAGAGCTTTTCAATGGATGGGAATAAAAATGCATCTTTACTATAATTAGGATCATAATTATTCTTAATGCCTAATTCTTTAAAAATTGAGACCATATTATCGAAGACTGACTGAGGTACTTCATGGTAAGGAGTTTCTAACAAGAAAAGAACCTTAAATGATGAGAAGAATAAATTTCCTAAGAACTCTATTCTTGCATCAGATATAGCAGTGTAAGCTTAATTACCAAATGATGCTGCTAATTCTATAAGCTTGGCATCTTTTTTAATCAATGCACTATTAGGAGTGCCAATATGCATTTCACCAATATATTGATCCTTATCCAAAGAGCTATTTAAGCTGAAGGAAACTCTTTTTTCTGAAATTTTTCCATCTTTAAAAAGTTGAGCAAGAGTATTTTCTTCTTTAGCTGAATCATTATATCCAAAACAAATGGAGTTACCTAAATCTGTCATTGGAGGAGGAATAATGAATGAGAGAGGGGCTTTAATATCACGAAGAAAGAAAGGAGAAGTGTAAATGGTACCTTCGATAAAATTGCTTTTACCAATTTTTTGAGAGCCACAATACTCAATCTCCTAAGCTTTTTTGGTGATGATATTAGTCATGCAATAATTAATAACTGGGGTAAAATCTACTTAGCATTTGTTCTCATTACCAAACTAAGTAGAGAATTGCAATTGACCATAGATATCAATCTTTAAGGGAATTGATATTCTTTAAGAGCATCCAAAGCCCAAAATGGCTAAAGAAATTATTATTAGACCTAAGAAATTCCTTTAAAAGCTCATTTAATTCTTTTGATTATTTTTTATTTTTTTAATAATTTATAAAGTTCACTTATGATTATTTATATTTTAAAATAGGTTGTGTGAAATATACAAACTGTAGATCTTTTCTTTTATTAATTAGATTAAAAATATGGAATAATTAATTTGATAATTGTTAATTTGATATATGTATGATTAATACAGAATGTAAAGTAACAATTTAATAAAAACTAGATTCTAAAATCAATTTTGTAATCTTGTAATCTAGATTATTCAAATTTTAGTTTTTTCCTCAAAAGTCTATTTCTGATCAAATATGTTTGTAATCTTACATTTATAACATATTATATTAAAAATAAATAAATAAATTAATAGTTGTTACTTTTCATAAGCAAAAGCAGCAAATTTTAAGAGCAATAGATTTTATTTAAAAGTAATATTTAATATGAATATATTAATCTAAAATAATTTATAATTGGTAAAATTCAGTTTATTTAATCCTAAGTATTTTGAGGTATTTCATTTTTAAATTCTAATTTAGGAAATAATAAACACTATAAATCATTATTCACAAAAATGTATTATATTAACTCCAAATTTGCTAAAATAATCAAATTAAAGAATAGAATTTATTTAGCTTGACTGTTATATTACATAATCCCAGTAATAGAAAGTTTTATTTTTATTTTCTTTTAAAACTCTAGTGATTATTTATTTTTCTTTTCCTCACCTTATTAAATATCTATCTCTATCAATTTAATCAATTCTCAAATCTAATTTTTTTATTGAAATATTTACTTCGTAAAGAAAGTAATTATTCTTTTCATCTAAAGGGTATATTAGATTTAATTTAAATTTAACATAGTTTATAATTTTTATTTATTTGTTAGTATTATTATAAATAATTGGGTATCAATCACTCTCAAACTAAATTTTGAGGATTAAAAAAATATTTCTTGAATTTCAGGTAAATTATTTAAAATTTTAGAGCGTTCCTATCATTTAAAGTAAAGATATATTCAATAAACTCTTCTTATTGAATAAAAAAATAAATTTTTAAGCTTAATATCATGAACAAATTTAAATATTAATTATTTATTAGATTTTATTTATCTTAATTTTTAGATTTTTAAGAAATATACTCATTATTAGATTATAAAAGAAAAATCTAATCAAAACTCTGAATTAGCTTTTCTGATCAAGTAAATTGCTTATGGATATATTAAAATAGCTAAGTTTTATTTTAATATTGCACATTTATACTGAATTAAAAGTAACCAAAATAATAGCTCTACAAACCTCCTACATTAAAAATTCAAAAAAAAGTGTTCAACCCTAAAATTCTTATTATGATAGCAATTCTTTACTTATTATTTTTATTTTTTGACTTTTACATCTTTATGGCCCTTTTAAATCTTTTCCTAATAAAAATAATCAATATTCATTATTATTATGAAGATAACTTTTTTCAAATTACAATAACATAGATTCCATAGTTTGTCAGAAGAGTATTTAAATAAAAAGCAAATAAATAAATCTATGATAACGTTATTTAATTCTTCTCTAATTAATATTGAAGAAAAGACTTTTAAATCAAATTTTTCTCAAGTAAATTATTTAAAATGTGAATAAACTTTTCCACCTAATTATTTCTTATTAAAGTAACTATTATTGATTTAATTAATAGTTTTCATTCATTTATTTTATTTTATATTCTTTCTTCTTATATAATTTTGATAAATAAAATATAATTAATTTTAAACATCATATAATATAATAAATTAAATTACATTAATAAATAATAATATAATATTTGCCTTAAATTAATTATTTATTATTTTTATTTAAAAATAGTTATTATTTACTCAAGGAGTATGTATCTTTTGTTATAATTTAATTTAGAAGTGTTTTATTTGATATGTAAGATAAGGCTGCTCTATGTATATTGCTCTTATGCTTTTTTACTTATTAAGTAATTAATTATTAGGTTAAATTCCTATTTATGCTTTTATCTCCATTCATTTGTTTCATCAGCAGTTCTCTTTTAATTCCTATTATAAGGTGTCAATACTTGTCTTTGAGGTGGTTACTTCTTGTATTGCACCCATTATATCACTCTTGCATCATTATATTTCGCTTTTCAGAGCCTCTGAGAGAAGGCTATTTTCCTTTCTAAGTGTCTGAAACGATTGTTGAAATTCTGCTAATTATTTTTCAAATTATATTTAAAAATCATTTTGTTTATTTTTTATTAGCACTTCATACTCGCTCTATTGCTATATAACACTACTTGATTCTCTAAGGGCTGATATATTATTCTCCAACATAGATACCCTACTTTGTAATTACATGTTCTACTTCAATAATAAATATTCCTATAAGGTCTAATAACTATTAGAACATTCCTTTATAGTGTTATATGCTTTTGAATTAATATTTAAATCAACCTATATGTCGCCATGTTTCTTTAAGAATTGCTTTACCCTCCATATACTTAGCGGTTTGCCTGTCTTAATTATTACTGTTGTTGCTACATTTTTCTTTCTTTCTTTCTAAATATATTTTAGGACCAGCACCTTTCTAATAAATTATTTGGATGAGCTATTTAATTCTTTATTATTATGATCAATATCATTCCTATTTTTGCAGTTGCTTTAATCAATGCTATTGATAGTATCTTCACTATTATTGTTGCTGATATTAGCATAAACATTATTAGCATGGTTATCTTCATCAATAATACTTTTATTTTCAATATAAGGAAGTAAATATTCTGGATCTATATCAAATATCTTGAATTTTGATGAAGTATAAGATTCTTTATTCCTAATAGAGGCTTTACCTCTTTTTTAAATTTATTATTCTTCCATTTAACTTCTTTGTTTTAACTATTTTTTTCATCTTTTATTTATTTCTTATTCTTTGTCTTGCTAGTCTTTTATTTATTCAATCAATAGGGATTTGGATAGATAATTTCTTTATAGGATTTATTTCAATTCAATGCAAATTTCAATAATTTTCTGATTGGGATTTATTTCAAATCAATGTAAATTTTAACATTATTGGGATTTATTCCAAATCAATGTAAATTTTAACATTCTTGGGATTTATTTCAAATCAATATAAATATTAACAAAAGAGGTTATGAACTTAGCCATTTTTGGTGTTGTGAAGAGAACTTAGCCTTAATTTTTATACTTTAAAAGGGAAAATAAAAATTAAATAAATATATTTAAAAATCCTAAACTAGACTAATTATTAAATAGAACATTTTCATTTATTAATTTATTATTTGAATAAAAAAGATTTAAATAATAAAAAAAACAATTTATTTATCAATTTATCGTACTTATTTACTGTTTTATTTTATTATATGCATCTTATTGAAATATATCATTTTATTTTTTAATAGAAGCAAAAAAAATATATCAAATTCAAATGTTTGCTTTAAGAATCTTTTACTTACTATTTTATTTCTATAATTCAAGATTTTTCTTGTTTTAAATATAAGGATAAATTATTCAATTTATTTAAAAATAGATGGAGGGTGTCTTTAAGCTTATATTATAAACTAAGAATAATATTCTTTTAAGTTAATCAAATAGATATTCATTTAATTTAAAAAACACTTTTTAACCTGCTTGTATTATTAGCTTTTTATTTTTCTTTAGAAATCTATTAAAAATGAACAAAAAATTAAAATAAATTAATATGTCAACATATAAGTGACTCTATAGTATAATTATTAGATCTAAATAATCTACTAATAAATGTTACTAAAAACACAATATTAAATTTATGAAGGAAATGTGTAAAATTTCAAAAACTCAATTCAAAAAGATTAAAAGAAATAAAAATAGAAGAGTATTTTAACTCTCAAATATTATTATTATCAATTGATGAGAAATCTTAAATTTTTATTATAAATATGATTACCCTATTATCATATATTAGGCTTTTAAAAAAAATATTTTTTTAGAATTAATATATATGGCATTTGAGTTGTAATCTTAAATAGTAGACAAAAACAAATAAGGTTTCTATTTTCATACAGTATAATTATGATATAATATAAACTTTTTAGTATTTTAAAAAGAGATTATTTTTTTGAGCAGTAAACTAATTTAACTGCAGACTTCCCTCAAATCAGGCTATAAGTGTTTCAAATTATTATACATTAATCACAAATCGCAACCATACCATTCAATCAGCTTATAATTATTATGATGGCACTATAGTCCAGTGCAACAAGGATTAAATTAGCAATTTTCACCCAGTTCAGAACAGTGGTCTTCATTAGATGATTAATTACTTAGGTCTTTTAGTGTGCTTTTTGAGAGATAAACTACTGAAAAGAGTAAAAGAGCTATTAGTGCAAAAAATACAATTGATTTCTAAACTTACATTTTTTTATTTCAATATTTTAATTTAATAATTTTTTTATGAAAATGTATTTTGGATAATTTAGGAATTTCAATTTGAAAAATTAAATTAAAAATTTGTCAAATTTTATAATTTTATGTAAGTAAGAGCAGGAATAAATTTAACTGAATGATAAATATTTATTTTTCTATTTTAATAATTTAGATAATTCAAAATATAATTAATTCCTTAAAAATTATCCTGAAATTAATTTTGAAGTACTTACTATCCATATTTAGTTAAATAAATTATACAAATATAGATAGATATTCCTGTTCTACACCTATTTATAACACAAATAGAAAACTTGAATTTATTTATTATTAAATGCAAATATTCATTTTTTCAATTATTGAGTTATTTGACTAAGAAATAATAATTTGGATTTCAAAAGTATCTAATTTAATTTGTATTTACCTTTCTAATTTAATGGATTATTTTATTATATACATCTTATGAAGATGTAACTAATTTACTTATACCTAATAAACGAAAAAATTATAGGATAATAAAATGATTGTGATAAGACTTTTTTGCTTTTATAAATCAAGCAATAATTAAGATAATTTAAATCAAAATATGAGAATCTAATTATTGTAATTAAATTAAGTTAGATTGATTATAATCAAAAGATCTTAAAGCTTATATTTTCGATTGAGAATTATATTCTTTTACTTAAGCAATTAGATATTCCATTCATTTTTATCTATACCCTATAAATGAAATATCCCTTTTCTCTGTAGAATACACTTTTTTTGAAATCTATCAAAATATTAATAAAAGTAAGATAAATTTTTATGAGAATATGGAAGATTCTTCCTTTATATCGTTATTAGTCTCCTATTAAATATTACTCATAACATAATTTTCATATGAAGGAAATAAATCAAATTATTATTTCAACAAAGTTTGTTTTACCTTACTAGATAATATAAATCATCTATATTCAATAATTTAACCTCTATGTCTACACAAATATCTAGTTTAAATGCTAATTATTTTTAATACTCTAGACAAAATAAACCATTAACTCTAACAACTATTAAGAATATTTTTCCTTTCTTCTTTGATTAAATAAACAATTAATTTTAATATATGTCGATGGACATAATATCATGATCTAATTTAATTCAATTTTGAAGGTACTTAAAATTAGAATTTGTAAAATATGGATATTTATTAATTCAAATACATCTATGAAAAATAAAATTCTATTTAATAGTCTACAATTTAGTAGTTATCAATTTTATTTTAGATATTTTAATTCTGTTTTCCTATTAAAATAGAATAATTGGTTATACCATACAAAAATTATTAAAGATGAAAGACTACTTACTATATTTCATAGCAACTTATATAACTTTGGAACTAATGTGGCTAATTGAGGATAATTAACTGTTTAATTAAAGACTATTGTAAGGTAAAAATAAGTTATCTATCGATTAATTTAATTATGATGTTATTTTTAAAAGAAATACATTCCAAAGATTATGATAGCCTTCTTAATCCCTTTCTTTATAAATAGTTTATTGCCTGTATTATTATCAGCAATAAAAAGATTAAGATTAATAAAAAGAGCATCTTTACTATCTTTTATTATATAATCAATACATATAATATATAGAAGGATTATTGTAAATGCTGATTAGCCCTAATATGACATATCAAGCTATTTAAAAAAAAATGTATAGATTTTGAATATTAAATTTCTTTATATCTGGTATTTGAGTTTGATTTATAAATAGTGAACAATAACAAAAAAGACTTCTATTTTTTTAAATACAATAATTTTTGTTTAAAATAATTTAGTTTAATCATAAAATTCTGAGTATTTTGTTTGAGTAGTAGACTAATTAAATTATAATTTTCCCTCAAATCAAATGCTGATAGCGTTTAAAATAGAATTTCTTCCATCACAAATCACAACCGTACCATTCAATAAACTTATACTAACTACGATAGCACTTAAGCCCAGAGCAACAATTACTAAATTAGCAATACTCACCTAATTCTGAGCATTATTCTTCACTAGATTCTGTAGTTGAATATTAGTATTCAAATGTTCTTATGTTTTGGTAAAAATGAATAGCTGAGAGGAGTAATAGAACTCCTAGAACAATAAAAGCAATTTATTTCTTAGATTACATTTTTTATTTAATTTCAATAATATAATTTGATTATTTTTTTTGAAAATACATTTCGGTCAGATATGAATTTCAATTTGAAAAAGTAATTTAATAAACTTTCTACTTTAATAACTCTAAGTAAGTCATAGAAGGTATAACTAACAATATGACTAAGATTTATTTTTCTATTTTAATAACTATTAAATGAAATAGACAATTCAAAAATAATTCCTTTAATTCTATCCTGAAATTAATTTTGAAGTACTAGCTATCCATAGTTAACAAAGGAAAATATAAATAAAGCAAATATCGATAGCTAGTTAGTTAGTTAGTTAGCCATCCATCTATATACTAAACCGAATTATAATACAGATGGAGAATTTTCATTAATTTAATATTAAATGCTTATATTCCTTAAAAATCTATGATTTTCATTTAATTATAAGGTAAAGAAAATAATTTAAATTTCTATAGTATCAAATTTATTTAAGCATTTATCATATAAATTTAATTTATTATTTGGTTATATACATCTGATTCAGATGTATCATATTTAATTATACCTAACAAGCAAAAAATTTTATGATAATAAAATGATTGCCATTAGACTTTTTTAAATTATTTAAATCAAGCAAAAATTATTTAATTATTGTATTTAAATTAAGATAGATTGAATAAAATCATGAATTCTTATAGCTTAATTTTACATTGAGAATTATATTCTTTCAACTTAAACAAATAGATATTCCAATCATTTTATTTATATCCAATAAATAAAAAAATCAATCCATCCCTTTTCTCTTGTGGAATTTCCAAAATAATTTTTTTTATATCTAAAAAACACATACAAAGTATATATGCCAAAAAGGAAGATTCTTCCTTTTATATCTTAATTAATTTGGTAATTAAATGTTACTCAAAACGGAATTTTAAACTTAGGAAGGGAATGAGTCAAATTTTAAATTCTATTCAAAGTTAATCTACCTTTCTAGACCTTACAATTTCTAATAAATATCTTCTTAATTCAGCTATCTAACCTCTTAAATCTACATAGATATAAATGATAGTTATCTATAATACTCAAAATAATTAAAACATTAGCTTACATCTATTATGAAAAAATATTCTTTTCTTCTTAGATTAAATTAAATCCTAATTTTAAAAGGTACTCATTGATTTAATACTATGATCCAATTTTATCAATTATAAAATTCTCAAAAGCTAGAATTTATTAAATTTAAATTTTTATTAATTCAAAAACTTTTAAGTGAAATAAATATAAAATTCTAATCCTTAGGTTAGTTATTTATTTCATTTTATATATTTTATTTTCCTGTTAAAATAGTATAATTGGTTATTTAAATTATAAATTTTATACTTTTTAAATTAGTATTTTAAAAATCTAATTTATTGTAGAATATTCTTTCATGCTATCATTATTAAACCATATAAGCCATATAAATTTAAAATAAAACTAAATTTATTATTTAATTCTACTATTAAATATTGATAAATAAGATAAAGTAGATATTTCAATCAAAAGAGTTCTTTCTAATTTTTAACACCTATAAATTCTTTAATTATCATTTAAATTAAATATATGAATCAATTAGAATTCAAAGAGTTTTCTATTTTGGTATATTTTAATGTTAAATCATTAAATAAAACAAAAATTTATAAAATTAATCCATTATTATTATATTTAAAAAAGACTTAATATTAATATAAATTATAGAAAGAAGATTTAATTTGGATAAACCAGAGATCACTAACCAGCACAGTCTAAGTTGATAGGCTTGTAATAGTATAATTTGAAATTTTAAAGAGTAAGGGTGATACTCTTAATTAATTATAATTGATCGTATATTGGATTTTAAAATACATTAAATTCCAGATAGATCTAATTATACTTTCCTTTTTGAAAATAAATATTTATGAATTAGAATATATTCGAAATATTTTTTTAAATTATTTTATTTTAAACATTAATGAAATCCTGTTAAAGACTACTACTAATATGTCTCAATTAATGCAGCTAGCAATTAATAATATTTTAAAATAAATTAATAAAGGAAGCAAGGGTTACCTCTGCTTTGATTTCTTATAGTACTATTTATATCATTTTTTTAATAATAAATGATTCAGAATTAGAATACAATTAATTTTTAATATATATTTTGATACTAAGATGTTCTAATTTAAATTAATATAATTTATTTACTGTATTTACTATTTAGAAATTATATATGTTTAAATCCATTATATCAAATTACCAATTTTGATATTATCTTCTATTTACTTCTTCCATTAAAGGAACTATTAACTCTCTACAAATTTTTGAAGAAGATGTTATTTAAATTTTCTGAAGTATCTATAAAAGAATTTGTATAAAAAATATTTTTTTATATTATTTTATGTATCTATCTTTATGAGATCCTATTAATTATATTAACTAAACTAGATCTCTAAGAGCTTCAAGGATACAATTAAACAATGGTTAATATAACGTAGGTTCAAGGAGATACTTATAGATGAATTGATAAATTTTAAATTTTTATGGTTTTTTATTTAAATAAAAGAATGATAGGATTAATTAATTAATAATTAATGTTAATAACATCTTCATTTTATTTCTGGCGATTTAGAAAATAATATATATAATTAAAAATAAAAAAATACTCATTTTTAAATCGATTTCTTCATAATGATATACAAATTTGTAAGTAAATGAAGGTTATTAATTAAGATTTAATTATTTATTTCATAATATAATTTAAAATTAGATGATTTTTTTGATTCTTTACTTTTGATTTACGCTGTGATTACAAAGATAAAAGTTTTTAAATAAAAGGGTTTTATTTATATATTTTTTTTCTTTGAAAAAATCCATAAAGTAAGTAATCTGATTTATTTGATTCTTTGCTTTTGACTCCTCTCTACTTAATTATGAAATAAAAGGGTTTTATTTTAATTAATTTCTTTAAAAAGAAAGAATCCGCCTCATTAAGCAAAATAATAATTAAAAGAAAATTAAATACCTAAAATTTAAAAAAAAATAACATAAAATGAATTAAGAAAAAATTAATACCTTACTTGTTGGCAAAATAAGTAAAGTTTTAAATGTATATATGATTACCGCCATATTTAAGCAAGTTGATGAGTTTTTGAAAACCACTGCAGTAGGAGGTTAAACAACTTGTCAAACTTTTTGTGATTTATGTAATTTGCTTTAGGATAATTTCGATACCTTCTAAAAGTTCTGAAATAATTATGATATAAGATTGGGAGAATATCTTTAGTACTTAATCGTTCCTATGCTTCCTAAAGCAGGATTCATTGCCTTAATCGGTCTTTGTATTTTTCAAGTTGGTAGAGAAACTCTTGATATGATTTTATGCTTTAATAAATCTTAAGATACAAATTCCTTTTTATAATAATACAAAAATAAGATTATTGGTATGACTTTATGTGGTGTCTTAGGAGGAGTACGCTCTAAGAACATTCTAAATATCAAATTTAAAATCTAAACCATTTTATATTTCTTACTTGCATTATCAAGTTTGGTTAACCTAAAAATATTTAGCAATTGAATATAAAAGTTCATATCTTTTATGTAAATTGTCTTTGAATTAGATGAGAAAGGAACCCAAATATGGTTAATTAGGAGGCTTTTGCAATTTTAAAAAATAAAGATTTATTGAAAGAATTTAATTTTAATAAATGAATTGAATAGATGATAAAAAGATTTAGCCTTTCTCTCATTATGTATTTTCCTTAATTCCTTTCAAATGTACTTAAATTTGATTATCTTAAATGAATAATAAGATTATATTAAAAAGAAAGGTCAGAAAAAAAAATTAAAAAGAAATGAATATTTCTAAGATGTCAATATTGCTCATCCTAATTACTGGTTTATTCCTAACTGGTGTTATCTTCCTCACTAATGTTGATAATGAAAATATTTAGAAAGAACTTTCTAATGGTAACAGAGCTTCTTGTGGAGATTATGGAGATAAATGTACGTACTAAAGATTGTTGCCTGTACGCATATTGTATAATTGAAGATGAAAATATAGGTTTTTAATGTGTAGCTTGAAAGTAGATGAAAATAAAATTAAATAAATATAAATTTTGTTGATTTTATATTTGAGTAATTTGCCTAAATATCAATAACTTTTTTAAGTTTAAAATATTATAATACCTAACTTATTAACAAATAATAAATATTTACCTCATTTTTAAATTTACATATATATAATAAATAATTAAACTTGAAGATGCATATAATTAATAATAATTAATTGAAGGCAATTAATATTATAAAATAGAAAAATATATAATAAATATATTAATTAAGAATTTAAACACATTTAAAAATTTTTATATTTCAATATTTAATAAATTAATATTCAAATGAATATTATCATTCTATATTATCTGAATAAATTGAAAAATGTATTGCTTAACCTTTTCATTCTATGATAACAATAGTTTATTAAAATAAAAATTTATATAATAGGTAGGATTTAATGGCTGATTAAAAATTGAAACTGGCAAAGAATAATTGATTAACTAACAATTAGTAGATCTCATTAGCAAGTATCTTACGTAAAATATTGCTTAGATATAATATGAAATTTGATTAAATCTAATAGAAAAAAGATAGTTTAATAGTTTAGATGATTTTTATTGATAAAATTAAATTGATTATCATTTTGAAAAATTAATTCTTTTTATCTTCCCATTTATTTATTATTTTTTTTGATTGAATTTATAAATTTATGATAAATCTACTCTATATATTGCTTTATATAGTTGAAATTTTTTAGATAAAATTTACTTTATATAAAGAACTTGTTGAGAATTTTAGATCATTTAATAAGCTAGATAATACGATTGATATTGGTTTAAAGGTATTTCATATGTGCTTATAAGAAGTGAAATAAGAATATGAGCATACAGTTAAAGTTAAAATATAAAATTTACTAAATGAAATTTAAAAGGTAATACAAGATACAGATTAGGATCTAAAAGTTTATTATGCTGAATTGAAGCATGCTTATTTTTCCTCAAACCTACCACTAGAGTGCTTGGGAGAGGCTGGCATAATATAAAAGTTTCGAAACTTCTATAATATCTTTAGAGAGTATTCCATAGCTGAATAATAATCATAAAAGCGTACTACTGTAGCTTTAGAAGAACTGAACCAATTATGTAGTAACATTCAAATAAAGATGCTTTTAATTAAAGTGGAGTGTAAACACTTAGATATGCTATGTGATTAGTCAGATTAATTTATGAAAACTTACCTGAAGAGATCAAATCAAAATCGAGAAACCCAAATGATATTACAAAAATGTTTAGCTAAAACATAAGGAATATTTTAAATATTATTAATGATGCAGAAATTCCAAAATCAATTAATGAATTGATCACTTATAAAGATGTAGAAAAAATCACTAACTCCTTACAAAACACTGTCAATGATTCTAGAAAAAACTATTGCTATCGCCGATACTTTTTTTGTATAAGTGATAGATAAATAGTGATAGGTGTAACTTATCATTATTTATCTATCACTTAAAAATTAATATAATAATAATATTTTATATATATTAGTATTTTATTTATAATTTTATATTTTGTTATGATTTTATTATAAAAAGAATTAGAATTTATT
>JH651251.1:105517-151239 GCA_000260095.1 Tetrahymena borealis | reverse complement strand
ATATATTAAATTAAAATATCTGAAACAATAAAAAGTAAAACAAAACAATATAAATGTAAACATAAACTATTAATTATATAAAAGTTATAAATTAATAAAATGAAAAATAAATTAAATTAAAATATTTAAAATCAATCTACAAATATAAATATATAAAATATAATACTAATAAATATAAAATATTATTTTTAATTATTAATTTTATATAACTATTGTATTTACTTGCTGCTGCAAAAATAAAATTGCGGCAGCAGCAATATAGAGAGGTATTTGACAGATTTATCAATGAGTATAATAAAAATATCTTTTTCTATATTAAGGAATCTCTTAGTAAAATGAAATCTCAATAAATCTAAGGAAACTGGATTTCTAAGATAAGGTTATATAGTATTTATAGTATGAAGCCTGATATCGCAATTTCAAAAGGGAAAAAGAATAATTAATACGAACTTTCATAAAATAAAGATATTATTTGATATTGAAAGATAAAGAATGGCAATAAAGGTTAATATTCATAGTGTATATTTAACATTTATATAAATAAAGTGAATAGAGGGTAAAAGTCATTCATAACATTTGATAAACAAATAGAAATAAAATTAAAATCAACTCAAATAAAATGTTGAAAAGGAATACTGATAATTTTTACTTGATTTTTATAAAGAATATAATAAAGAAGAACAAAGGAACAACTTAATTTTTAATTGATATATTGAAAGAATTATAGCTTAAGTTTTAGAATAAAACTAAATATAATTATTAGAAAAATTAAAATAAATAATACATCCATAATAGGGAAAATGAAAAAATTAGAATTATTCGTAAGTTGGTTTTCTATTATTAGATTATTTTTCAGTTATTTAATTTTTTATTTAAAAACTCTTCAGTCAGTAGAAATAGAATTATGACAGCTAATTAAAACACAATTTATCTTTTTTCATCTAACAAAAAATATTGTTTCTCTCATTCTGTTTTTAATCACATAGATTTTTGTAATAAATTATTCCCTTATTAAACAATCTTTTACTATTTAATATGAATAGTCTCTACTAATTTATTTGTATTAGATGTGTAAATAGGTTTGACTTTCCTTAATTTTAAAACCTGGAATTCTAATTAATAATTCTTGTCTGATTGTTTGATTAGTCATCTTAAATTTCGAAAAGACAAATTTTTCCATTTATTTTACCATATTTTTTAAATTATATCAGTAGGAATAGATCCTTCCTAATGATATTCAATATAAAATTTTCTAATTTATTTTATTTTAAATTATAGAATGGCTTGACAATTAAAATTTTTGATTAAATTTAAAGAAATATATATTTTATTTTATGATTTCGCCTTATGAAAAGTCTTTACTTGAAGAGAAGAAATCACTTAAAAATTGTAAGAAGGCTATAATATGAATTAAAAATTATTAAAACACCCACTCTTATCCCATTAAACTTAGGCATCATATTTTAGTATTATTTATAAACTACTCAAATTTAAAGAAAATTGAATCAATAATATAGAAGATTTTATAAAATATGAAACATTTGCCTAATCTCTTAAAACATCTATTTTTAAATAAAAAAATACCATATTAGAATCTATACTTATTTCCTCATATTAGTTTTCTTTATGATATAAGATCTTCAAATAACTAAATTAAACTTACTACTTTCATAATCTCTGAATATTTTCTAATTTATGAATGAATAAATTAAAATTTTTACTAAATCATAAGAATATATTCTATAAGTAATTTGAGTTGATTTCTGATTAAATTTAGTTATAAAAAATTAGAATTTAATTAAAGAATAAAATTTGTAATCACTAATTTTCTTGGATAATTAATAATTAATCTCTTAAAACATCTATTTTTAAAGAAAAAAATACCATATTAGTATCTATACTTATTTCCTCATATTAGTTTTCTTTATGCTATAAGATCTTCAAATAACTAAATTAAGCTTACTACTTTCAGAATCTCTGAATTTTTTCTAATTTATGAATGAATAAATTAAAATTCTTACTAAATCATAAGAATTTATTCTAGAGAGTAATTTGAGAGGATTTCTGATTCAATTTAGTTATAAAAAATAAGAATTTAATCAAAGAATAAAATTTGTAATCACTATTTTCTTGGATAATTAATAACAAATTTGACTATTGTTTTTATAACTATTACTTTATATATCGTTCCTTTTATTTGATTTCCAAAAAGGAATATTAACATTTTTATAAATTAAAATACCTTAACTAAAAAATAAAAATCAAATGAATATCTTAAAAACACTATTATTACTGGTCTTAAGTGTTTCATTATTACTCACAAGTGTTCAATTCCTCACTAAGGTTGATAATGAATATATTTAGGAATAAACTTCTAATGAAAATGAAGATATTTGCCTAGAAAAAGGATAATTTTGCTCTAGAGATGAGGATTGTTGTGGACTCAAATGCATAATGAACCACACTCGTTCTTAAAATTATGTTTGCATTTGAAATAAAATATTGAAAATTTAATCATAAATATCATTTATTTTTTATTTTTTCTATGTTATTTGTATTGTTAAAAACAATAATAGATAGATAATTTTTAAAAATTAAAAAAATTACTATTATATTGTATATCCAAAAAAGTTATAGGGTATTTCGATACATGAGGTTCAAAAAATGTTCTCAAAGCCTATAACTTTTTTGGACATATAATATATAACATTAATATTTGAATTATAGAAGAAGGCGATCTACTAATTATTGTTAATCAGAGTGCAAAACATTAATAGAACTTAACTTTATATTTTAAGTTAATATATTATTTTATAACATACTAATTATTTTGAGATATGAATGATAATTATTTTAATAAATGAAAAATTATTTGATAATAAAATGATTGTAATAGAATATTAATAGCTAAATGGTAAAAAATCTAAGTAAATGATATTTTTATTTTAATACTTGATTAGACTACTAATTGCTATTTAATTACAAGATTTATTATTAATTTGCTATATTAGATTTTTAATAGGATATAAACTATATAATTAAATATTTAAAAATTGATTTAAATTTAATAGTAAATTAAATATTGCTTAAAAAAAGGAAAAGAAAGAGATTTTTGGCAAGATTTGACAATAAAAAAAGATAAGATAAACATAGTAAATATAAAAATAATAGCTAAGTATGTATTTTATATTGTTTGATGAGGAAATTATTTTATTTTATTGCAAGAAAATAAAGGTAATCTAAGCAATAGGCAGATTTTTATTTTTCTTATCAGGAGGGGTAGTGATCATCACTGATATAAGTTAGTCTTTACTTATTCATTTTTCTTAGTGTCCCTCCTTTTTCCCTTTCTCAACTAAATGATGGTTTATCTGTTTTCAATTGACTGGGGGGGTCTAAGCTTAGTCGCCTTATTAGGCACCTTGCTGTTCACCTTAATGGATATTCTAACCAATTTAAGCTTATAAGCGTTATTATTCCTATTCAGCTAGCTTGTGAGCCTTTCTTTCTTGCTTCTCAGTCAATTTTCCAACATTCTCCTGATTTTTTCCAAATTCAGGTTAATGATCCATATGTCTTCCTTATTAGTCTTAATTCTAGTTAAGCTGCTTCTCATTAACGGGTTATTAATTAGAGGTCATTTTAAAAGTGTTTTGAGGTTGTATGTGAAGATAATATTTTACGATGTTTTTTTATTTATCGATTTGCAATAGTTTGTGTTTTAATAGTAATGATTATAATTGAAGTTAAATATTCTTCTTCTTAAACTCTACTCTATCCTCTTTTACACCTAAGAGATGTGCTACTTTTTTTTTAATTATATTAGAAAAGAACATACATTCGTCATAGTCTTTATCCTATTAATATAAAAATCGTACTACAAACAAACTAAGATTAAATTTTTTTCTATTTCAGTACTAATACTTAAATCAAATAATTTAACGATTTTAGATAATCATATTATGTGGAATTTTTTTAATTTTGCTTAAAATAAGCGATCATATTAATTTACTGTCATTATCTAATCTTTGAAATACTATGCAGGCTGGTCTATTAGAATAGTTATGCATAGATAGTTGAAAGAAAGATTTGAATTGTTTTGAAAGCTTATAACTGGTGTAATCTTAATATGAAAATTAAATGCTATTCTAAAATATATTCTTTAATAAATAATCCTTAGTGGTTGATTTTGAAATATATTTTATAACAAATTGGATATAGAATACTATTCAATTTTCTGATATATTATGACCTCAAATAAATAAATAAGATTCCCAAATTTATTATAGATTTAGCTAGAATTATTATATTTATTACTCTTAAGAAAAAAGATTATATCTGCCCTAGAATTAAATTATTTTTTTACTCTTATTGATAAAATTATAAAACCAAATTAGAAGAAATATATTTCATATTTTATCATATATAAAATAGTAGTTACATCTAATTTGATACAGATCCACCTATATTCTGATTTTAATTCATATGACCTCTTCTACTATGCTGTATTAGGCCCCTAATTCAACTCTTAATAGTGTTGCTTCTATTTATTTAATTTTGCTTATGGAGAGTAGTTTTTTTCTTCCTCTGTAATAATCCTATTTAAATTTAATATATTTAATTAATGTCTATTTCATCTAATAATAGGCAATATAATTTATATGTTTTTCATTTAGTATAAATGGATTATAAAATGAACTTATAAATCTATTGTAAGAACTATTAGTTTAAAAACTCAAAATAAATAAACATTGCCTCTACAATTAGAAAATATCAATTGATGGAGGAAAAAATTAAACATCTGATCACATATAGAATAAAATTTTGAATTTTAAATTAATAAATTTTAGGATTAAAACTAAGATCATATTAGTGTGTATTAACCAACCTACAAGTTAATCCACTTCATGATATTTTTAATTTTATAAAATAAATATAAGTAATATATAATATTGTTAAAATTATAATTTTAAAACTAGAATTCTTATGATATTTTTATTTGTTAGAGTGACTTCATTTAGCAAGTAAAACAACGAAAAGGGAAGAAATATTCTTTTACTAAGATAAAAGAATGACAGAATTTATCTGATTTAATAATATAAACTCCATAGGATTTTAAAATATATCTATATAGAGATTTTCAAATTCAATCTATAATATTTAAGCAAAATTTACAATAGAATATTCTATCTAATACAATCAAAAAGAAATAATTTGGTCAATTGATGATGGAGGTAAATCTTTAAGTGATGAAAACCAAATTAAACTGGAGTTACTCTATAGTGATTGTCTAAATAGTGTTAAGTTACTGATTCTAATTAGGAAGAATGTCTAAAATTGAAAAAGTATTTTTTTGTTTAAGGCTTAAAATTTATTTAATACTATAAAAAAATAGTACTTATAATTTCGATTGTACTTATACCAAAGGTAATAGTTCATATAATCTATATTATGATTAAAAAACATCTTACAACAGTGTATTTTTAAACTTTTTATAGTCATAAATTATCATCTAAAGTGAGTTGATTAAAAAATATTATTTTGTATTTAACTTTAGAGAAGAAAATTATTAAATTCATCGATAAGCTACTAAGCTATTTACCTATGACTTATGGTAGTTTTTTTTAAATTTTATTTTTAACTTAATGGCTAGTTGGATCGTTATTATAATGTTTTATTATCTATGTGCCGTGCTTATAAATTGTTCATAATCGAGTTTAAATGAATTATTAACTAAGTATTAATAATTTATAAGTAAAAATTAGTTAATTTCTTTATTAAAATCAGAATAATCTTTTATAAATAACTCATAATAATTATTTATGAGTATTGTTGTATGAGTTAAGTTTATACTATTTCCTAAAATAGTAATGTTAAATGAATGAAATCAATAATTTATTAATCAAGAAATAATTCAGTAGAATGAAATAAAATTTATTCTCTGATAAAATTAACCCTCATTTCAATTAATGCAAGGATTAAATAAATTTATAATACAATGAATTGACGATTTTTTTCTTCCATTTTATTAATGAATTATAGAAAAAATAAAATTATTTATTTTTAATAATTTCAGAAATAATTTAGTAAGATATTTTATTATTAATTTTGATTGCAAATTGAATGTTGTTTTGTTATCACTAAATGAAATAAAAAGAAATAAATTAAAAAGGTGAAGTTAACAATACACTTAATATACACTGTGTTAAAGTAAATAAACTATAAATATAAGGATTTTTAAAACAGGTGAGGCTTTTAAATAGCGAAAATAATAAAATAGAAACAAAGATAAAATTAGAACATTAATTAAATGATACAATGCTTTAAAATGATATGAAATTAGAATAATTATATCTTGCTTCATAGAAGGAAAATTAAGTAAGTTTTTATTGAGTTAAGGCAATAAAGGAAGATAGGATAACTTAAACAAATAAATAAAAATTACTTATAAGTAAATATTATATTTTGTGTCCCTTTGTATTTTATTTTTTCAAGGAAATGTAAGAAGTTGAAGATAGATCATTATTTTATTTAAGCCTAAGTGAGGTGATTTTCACTAAAATTTAATCATTCATTTTTCTTATATTTCTTTTATTCCTCCTTTTCCTTTATCAGCTTATTAGCTGATTTTTTTCTGGTCAAACTACTGGGGGATTCTAGGTTTGGACACCTTACTGACCTTACTGGACACCTTACTGACCTTATAAGGCACCTTGCTGTTAAGCTTATTGGCGCTTCTAATTCTCTTCAGCCACCTAGCGTTGTGAGGCCTGTTCAGCTTACTAGCGATTCAATTTTTCTTACTTCTCAAACTATTTTCCAGAAACCTCTTAATTTCTTAAAAGATCAGCTTGGTTTCTTGCTTATTAGTCTTAATTCTAGTTAAGTTATTTCTCGTTGGCTTATTAATTTGACATTTTATTGGTCTGTTGTGATTATTATTTTTAGGATATTTTTTAATTTATCTGGTTTGTAATAGCAATTCTGTTTTAATAGTAAAAATTATTTATTATGAAGCTAAATATTCTTCTACTATTAAACTCTAATTACACTTTTTACTTTTTAGTGAGAGGTGTGTTTCCTATCCTTTAGCTTAGATTATATTAAAAATAATATATGGGCATCATCATCTTTAAATTATGTTACAATTATAAAAACAACATTACACACTTAGATTAATTTTTTTTCTATATCAGTATAATAAATAAATGGTAGGTTTAAATCGAATTATTTTTTCATTTATTTATTGTTCACTCACTAATTTTGTAGATTTGTGTTAACTTTCTATTTAATAAACTATCATTTTGCTTTCCCTCCACTATATAATATGCAATGCTATGTCCACTAGCCAATAAGAATAATTATGTAGAGATACAATTAAATATTCATTTATTGGTTTTTCATAATTAATCCTATGTGATAGAATTTTTTTATTTATCCCTCTAAGTGAGAGAAGTAATTTATGGACTCTTGAATTCGATTTTATATTAATAAATTTTAGAAATAAAAAGTATCTATAATATCGGAAATCATTTTTGTAAGTATTTCTATAGAATTTTGATCACTATAGATCCTTTTTGATTAAATTTTGGTATTTATAAATGTAAATATAATAACTTAAATGAGAACTTAAAATGATAAATTAATAAATATCTTTTGGAATGTGAAGGAATGATATATTCTCCTAATTTTATGACACATTCCTATTAGAATTTTATTATATTATTTCTAATGAGATTTTCTAATTAATTTTAGAATAATATAAGAAAAATCTACTTTTAAAATTTATAATTTAATACTTTCAAAAGAAATAAATTGATTAAGGAATGATGTATTTATACCTAAACACTAGAAATTATTAAACATTACTTAAATTGGAGTAACTCTTTAGAGATTAGATGTACAATCTTAAGTTATTAGCTTTTTAATGGTGAATTTCATAATTGAAAAGGATAATACTACTGATAGCTCTTAATGTGTATTTATTTATTACTTTTAAAAAAATTAGAGCTGAGAATTCCAGTTAAACTTGTACAAATAGCTATAATTATGATAGTATATATTATGGTATAAAATTGTTTTGATTTTATTGTATTTATAAATCTATTTTAACTTTTTCCATTTATATTGATATAGATATTCAAAAATGGAGGAGAAAAGTATTTTATTCCATTATCTTTAATTTTAATTTTTCTTAAATAATGATAAAAACTTTAATAGAAATCTTATTACAGTAGGGTTTTTTAAATTTTTATATTAATAAATCCTTATCAACTAAAATAAATCATTAAAAATAATCATATTCTATTTAATTTATTAGATAATTTTTATTTCTTATTATAATTTTTATTCTTCCTATCTAAATAGAGAAATTATTTATATACTAAAATCAATATTTTTAAACTAAAAAATAATATATAATATACATTATAATTCTAAAAATTAAATTATTCATTTTTTTGATATTTGAAATAACAAAATTGTAAATATTCTCTAAATCCTCATTAATTAAGAACAATTTCAAAAAATAAACAATTATTAGAAAAATTTGAAATTACTACTATAAAAAGAGGTATTTTATAAAAAAGATATTTTGATTTAAAAAATATATTTAAAGCTAAAAAATCGATTAAATGTTTTACTTAACATAGGCTTACAGCCAAATACACATTTTTCATAAATAAAAGAATACACTGTAATTCCAAAATATTTTTTATACATTTAATAAAAATTAGAGTAGAATAAATTTAAGAAAATTTTTGATTTAAAAAGTAAGAAAAAACAAAGAAAGAAATAAACAAAAAACAAGCAATTATCTACAAAATTTATTTTATAATTAGAAATTATAAAAATATTTTATGATTGCTAATTTTTTATATCAACTACTCCTTCTAATTAAATAACCCTAAATATTAATTGGTTCTTTAGGAATGATGTAAGAGGGTATGCATCAAATTAGAGGGAAATTAATCATAAAAGACAAATCTATTCTAATAGATAATTATGGAAATCTTTAGAGAGTAAATTAAATTAATTTCTCATCAACTAAGATTCAAAAATTAATGGTAAAATATAAGAAGCAAAGAGGGTACTAGAACAATTTCAAAGCTACCACATCTAGTGAAATTATTCTTTTCATTTGAGAAGATTCTTCAATAGGTACAAACACTATCTCCTAAAGTAGAAAACCTATTACCAATACATACAGCACAAAAGGTAGATCTATTATGAGTTATGATGTGTAAGTCCTGTAGGAAATACTATTATTAAAAGAGCCAAGAGTTGAAATCTTTCCTGTATCTCAGGTATAGCATCCAGCCTTACCTGTATTTGAAGTATAATAAGCAGCACAATCATAGCTATAGATAGTTGATGAGGAGATCTATTACAGACATAATAATTAACATTAAGATCAGTATTGGAGACTCGTGGATATCAGAAGGTTGAAAATGCTTAGGTTAACATAATTTTTTTAATAACAATAATGATTAAAGATTTTCTGATCAGTATTTAATTAACTAATAAATAACCTAATCTAACAAAATCTATTACTAGATTCTATTTAAAATTGTAATCAAAAATTTAAATTACAAATACTGATATTAAATGTAAGTAAATAAAAATAAAAAAGGGTAAAGCATTATTATAAAGAAATGAAGGAGAACTTATTAATAAATCTAAAAGCAGCTCAGAGGTAATTTAAGAAGAGAGGAAGAATTCCTCTAAATAATTATTTAAATTTATAGGTTAGATATCTTTAGCAATCTGTTTGAAATTCTAAAATCTCTATCTGCATTTCTGGAGTGAAAATATTTTATAATAATAAGGTTAAATCTATAAATAAAAAGAAAGTTTTCTAAACTTGTATTTAGCATAAGAGAAAAAAATAATTTTTAATATTGAATGATACTTTTTTTTCTTCTTAAAATTCATTCCTTGGCTAAATATGTGCAATGGCTTAAAGATTTGATTCTCATTTAATACTTTGACAAAAACTATATTTATTATAATGAGAGAATGTTCTTAATCTAAATGATAAAATAATAAAATATTTCTTTTTAGTGTATTGATTACAAATAAATTGATCTCACAAAATCTATCCATATTATATTAAATTAGGCTAGATTTTTTGCTTTATATAAGTAATAGATAAAATTATAAATTTTCTAAGAATTTTTTACAAATGACTATCCTAATCTATGAAAATTAATTTAGAATCATATAATTAGATTAATGAATTCAGAAAGCAAATTTAAATATTTTATATGAAGAAATTGGATAGATTTATGGATACTTAATATTCATCTCTCCATTATGGTTGGTTGGGTTCATTTATTTTTGTACCTCATTGATATCAAAGTAAATTATCAATCAGAATTTGCAAGAAAAATATAAATTTACATTTTTATTAAAATGAATAGAATTTTTAAGAATCTGGGCTAATAAGAAAAATTTTAAATAACAATATGATTATCCTATTTTTTCATTACCATATTAATTATGTTTATTAGACTTTTTTATTGATTGTTTACCTGACTTTTAACTATGACCACTCAGCCTTTATGGTAACGGTTCTAAAAAATTTAGCATATTATTTACTTGATTTGGAATAATATTTATTTAGATAGCAAAGATGGATATAGAAAATTAAACAGATTTAAAATATTATTTTAATATATTTTCAATTAACAACTTCACATGATCTAAAAATCTTTAATTGTAAATAAATACAAAATCTAAAATTAAAAAGAAAAGGAAGGTAATATTGTTATACAAGAATATCAAAAATGAAAAAATTAATTATTACTCTGGTAATCCTGTCCTTTATTTCTATTAGTGTTGTTCCAACTTTTGATTTTTTAATATTTTTTTAATAAACAGATTAGAATTAACTCTATTTCATTTTTTATTTAAATAAAAAATATTCTTTAATAAGATTTGATATTTTATTTAATAAAGTTAAAGTGTATTCAAATGATATTTAATCTGAATAATGGAAGTCGATTGAAATGTAAATAAATTAAGCAAAACTAGAAAAAAATAAAATTATTGATTGATAGATTGTATATAATAAAAATACTTTATTTTTAATAAATTCTTCATTTTATTTGGGTTTATTGTTTATTAATTTCCTGCCTAATTAATATCAAAGCATAATATTAGTCAGGATATATAGGAAAAATTTATATTTTTTTATAATTTGATTAGATTAGTTTCTGATAAGAAAAATTATAATCAAAAATAATACATATTAGCAAGTCCTATCTATTCTTTTATTACCTAACTAATTAAACTTATTGTGGTTATATTTATATATTTTGCTTGATTTTTAACTATTTTTAAAGATAATTTACAAATAGAGTCTAAAAATAATTTATATTCTAACTGACTCTAATTTATATATAAAATCAAATTTTATTATTTAAAAATTATGTTTAAAAATACTACAAATAGAAATTAATCATAATTAGAATTAATTCATTTATAAAAATATTAACTCATTAATATACGAATTTTTAAAATAGATCTCTGCTTCTTTATTATTAGATTTACTTTAGAGAAAAATCTTTCAGACTCAAATAGTTATAATCATATTATCAAAAAATTAGCTATTATTTTTAGTTATTAGAATTAATCTCAATCTAGTTTAAAATTTATTTATCATTTTAAATTTTAGTTTTTTCATTTTATATTCTGAAAAAAATTTGATTCATATTTATTTAGTAATTTAGGTAGTTAATTCTTTTCCAAATTCATATTTTTGTCACTCTATATTTTATCAGATAAAGTTACTCTAATAATTAAATCTTTCTTATAATTTCTTAATTAAATTTACTCATTTAGAAATCAGAAAACAAAGGTAATAATCTAGAATTCTGACCTCCAACAAAGTTATTTTTTAGTTTTATTCTTGATTTCTTCTTATTTTCAATAGATTATTAGAAATAATATACTATAAATCCTCATTGATTAAGCCAACCCCGAACCACAAACTTTTTGACCAATTTATGGTCTTATTTAAAAAGTATTTTTTATTTCTTACCTTAATTGAATTTTGTATTAATCAGTGAGAATTGATAATAAAATATTTATTAAATTCTTCTTTTAATTTCAAATTTTTATTCATTTAGATACTAGAAAATAAAAGTAATTTATTAAGACTTCTAATTTTATTTATTTATTCCTCCAATTCAATAGACTAGACTCTCTTTTTTTAAGAGGTGCTTTATTTTTTTATTTTCAAATAGCTATTTCATCTTCTCTACCATCATCTTTTATGTTAAGATTATTATTATTTGGGATAATATTTAAAATAATTGTATAAACAACAAATCATTCTAATTTTTTACAAAATGATAGTAAAGATTTGCAATAAAAATAGATGAATAACTTATTTAATTTCATGTTAAAATTCCTTAGTTTTACTATATAAGAATGCTTTTCATAATAATTCTAATTAAGCTTATTATATGGTAATTGCAAAATAAACATAGTAGTTGATATCTTCCAAATATTATTAAGAAAATTCAATCTATTAGATTTTTTTATCATAGTAACCAATTAACGATATTAAATTTTTTTAGATTAGGCCCACTGATCATATATTTTAAATCTAATTGAATTATTAAATAATTGTAACAAGAGTAATTTTTTTTACTATTTAGTTTTTTTTTGCTTATGATGTGATCAGAAAAATTTTTAATCAGAATTTATAAAAAATGTAAGTCTATCATCATTCTTAGAAAATTAGGAGAAACTATTTCTGCTTTAAATTAAAGAAAATTTATAAACTTAAATATAATATTTATTAATTAAGAAAGAAGCTAATTTAAAAACATCAATTAAAATGAAAAAATTGCTTATTGCCATCACTATCCTTTCATTATTCACTATTGCTGGCATTCTCAAATTTAAGAATACCAACTACTCCCTCCCATAACCAACTGATGTTCAATATACCCTAACCTCTCAAGTCTGGTAAGCTCCGAAGAAGGTTTTCTTATAACAGAATGAAGTTACTCTAGGCTAATGGTCAGAATGTTACGGTTCTAACTTTTTGAAAGATTTTTGCTTTAGGGATGAAAATTACTTCAAAATAAAAAATTAGGTTGGTACAGAATTATTTCAAAGCCCTAATTGCGATAATTATTTAATCTACTTTTTAAATAATATTGATTCTAATCCAGATTTACCTAATAGCTAAAATAATTGGTATCAAGATTGCTACTTAAATCCTAAGATTCTATAGATTGCTTATTCTAATAGCTGCTATTGGATCTATTTCAATATTCTCTACATTTAATGTGCAGGTTTATGATCCTAAAATATTATATTAAAACAAATAAAAAAGTCAATTATATATATATATTAATAACAGTAATCTCAAAAGAATATATAAAAAATATTTTCAAAGTTAGAAAAAACAATAAATGAATTTAGAACAAATAATAATAACTGAATATATGGTAAAGTTTAGCTTAATTTAACAATCAAGAAAAATTAAATGTAGATTTATTACTATTAAAACATAAAAAAATTTTATCTTCCTTCCAATTATTATTTTCAACCCTATATTTGAATAAATTATTTAATATATAATAAACAATAAAATAAAGAATTAAATAACTACTTAATTTCAGAAAACTAATAAATAATCAAGTGAATACACATTTATTAAAGATACAGATAAAACAAATTAAGTAGATAATAAATATGATATTTTACAACTTTTTCATGCCACTCTAGATTATAAACTGAAAGACACTAAAAGGATTTATTATTTAAAGAGAAAAGATATATTAAATAAATAAATATTTTCTTTCATTATTCATTTTTTAAAATCTTTGATATCCTTTATATATGCTTCTGAATACTCTCATCTAGGTTTATTTAATACCCTTCCTTATAATACTAAAGAGCAATTTTAATATCTTAGTATTTTGTTTCAATCAATTCAGCATAAACTAAATACAATCTAGCATCTTTAGGATCAATTTCTCTAGCTTTATTAAAATGATAAGTCACTTCATCTTTTCTGTTCTAATAATTTTAGGAGTTACTTATAACAATCATCATAAATTGATGTGAATCAAAGGATTTTGAGTTTATTTTTAAGGCTTAGTTTAAATATTCTTCAGCCTTAAACTCATTTTTTAATTTATTATATATTTTTCCAATTTCATAATATGGTTAATAAAGTTAGGGATTTATTTTTATTTATTATTAATACATTTCTAAAGCTTTAGTCAAATCTTTTTTATTATAATGAAGGAATTAACTATACTAATGATAAGATTCAGTGTCATTCGTGTTAGAATTTATAGCTATTTTAAAATATTTTTCTGCTTATTTATATTCACCTTATCCTTCATAGGTTTAGGCTATTTTAGTTAAAAAATTACTGTCAGACATGTCTCTATATAAACCTTGTAATAATATTTCTATTCCTTTTTCATTATTATTTTGTTAATAAATGTAAATATTTGCTAAGTTATAATAAGCACGAGCATAATTTGGAAATTTTTCAATTGACTCCAAAAAATATCTCTCTGCAATTTCATAGTTTTTAGTTTAATAATAATCAAGTCCTAAAGAAACAATTACTAATGGATCATCTAAATTCATTTTTTCTTTTTATTTTATTCTCTCATCTACATTTTCGATTCTAAGTATTTGTAATAAAATTGCTTCTTGATTCTTGCTATTAAGACTAAGAGCAATATCAGTATTCTTATCAATTTCTTATTTTTTTTGATTATCAAAATTTCTAGTTAAAAAAAGTGCATAAGAAGAATAGGCATAAGAATTTTCTTAGTCTATGTTAATTGCTTTCAGAAACAGCTCATTTGCTTTAGAAATATCTAAATCTTTTAAATACTTTTGTATAGCTTAAACTCTATATTTCTCAGATTTTCTATTTGCCATTACTTTTTTTAATTTTTTTTAAACTTCTTTGATCGTAGGACGATTCTATTCATTTTTTGTCATCATCCATTTAATTATTTCATTAACATCTTTTCCTAAATTAATAAAATCATCTATTTAGGAGTTTTCGTTTAGAAGTCCAAACAGATACATAATTTTTTTGCCAAGAATTTAAAGTAGAACAATTCCTAAAGCCCAAACATCCCCTTTTTGAGTTTAGCTAATTTTATTCTTTTTCAAGTAATCTTTGTCTATTTAAGTTTTTTCAAAGATTTGATAGATTTCTGGAGGCCAACTTATAGAATTCCCTTTTAAGCTACTTTAGAAATAAGTATTAAAATCATCATTAGTAAAATATCTTTTACTTAAACCAAAATCGCAAAATTTAAACTAATTTTCTTCAAATACTAGAATATTTTCTAGTTTGATATCTCTAATGACAAACTTTTACTCATGTAGAAATACTAATCCATCAACTAATTATGTCATAATTTTTAAAAATTATTTTTCATCAGGTAGAGATTCCGAATAATTATTTATTACATACTCCTCTAAATTCTCTTTTGCTCTCTCCATTATTAGAAAAGATAAGTCATCTTTAATGAAATGTGTTTCAAATCTAACTATATTTTAATGTCTTGCAGCATTTAGAAGATTGGCTTCTTCTAAAGCCTCTTCATATTTTAATAAATTAACCATTGATGGCGATGATGATTACAAATATTATTATTATGGCTAATTATTTTATTGAATCTAAACAACCTTTACTGCTAAGCTTTAGTTTTAGTCATCTTCAATTAAAATAACAGAACCAAAATTTCCTGAACTAATACTATCTTGGGGACATATTTTATAATTTTATTACTATAATATAATCTTAGCTTTTTCAATAAAAGACATCAAATCAAAAAGTGATAGTATTCCTGTAGCCTTTTTCTTTATTTAGATAATTTAATTAAATTGAATGATAATTAGTAATTAATAATCTCTGAAACTAATTAGTTGGTAGTATTTAGGAAATATTCATACAAATATTAAGATTCTTATTAAAATTTCAAAGTATCTTCCTTTATAATTCTATTCATCAAAGATTTCTTTTATTAATTGCCGAAATACATGGAAATAATAATTAATTAAATACCTTTCATTTTATTACCTTATAAATAAATTCGAATTTCTATCAACATCCTTTAATTTTTTATTAGTACATTAAGTATTAGAATAAATTGAAGATTAAGAGAAAAAAATCAATAGGATATGATATATCTTTTACTTAGGCCTATTTCTTATGCAATAAGAAATATGAGAACATTTGATATTGCAAAGTAAATACTTAAATTAATTTTCTTTAGAACATTTTGTAAGATGTTTGTAATAATTGGCTAATTTTTCTATGATTTAAATTAAATTCATTTCAATACAACTTAGATTTCTTATTATTTTAAAGTTTTATATTTGATTTATACTTATTATAATTGTAAATAATTTAGAATGAAATTAAAATTCAATTTAATTTTCATTTGTAAATATATCACTTTTAAATAGATTTATTTTTTATATTTGTGTTATTATTATTTATATTTTATTTAATAATTAATAGAGATAATTTGAATAGTATTAAAACAAAATATTAGTTTTATTTTTATAATAAATTGTTTATATAGGATAGAGAAATGTAAAGTAGGCAAAAGCATATAAAATAAAAAGGAAGTATTAAGTTAAATAATATAAATAAAGAAGGGTACTTAATATAAAATTTTATAAACTAAGTAATATAAAATAAAATAAGATAGTACATACAATCTAATCTAATTAAAATGTTGTTTAAAATAGTTAGAAATCTAATTTAATATTTATTTATTTATACTTTTTTTAAGCTATTCTTTTAATTTAAATTAATCATAACCACAGTTAATAAAATGTATTTAAAATTAATATTAAAAATTCAACAAATTTATATTTTTTATAAAGTCTATCCTATTATATCTCTTATTGTATTCCTTCATTCAGTTCAGGTTTATTCTCATGATTACGTTCCATCTCATATAGTTAGGCAAGAATAATTTAAATGTAAACAAGATTCCCATAATGGCGTAGTTAATATTTAAGATAAAGGATGTAGAAGGGCTTATGAACATGCTGAATAAAGAAATTTTGACCCAACTTATCATTTTATTTAATCTAATAAAATAGCAGTTATATCTATTCAAACTTACACAGACATAAATCATATTTAAAAAAATGTTGTATCCACTAATTTATGTAGAGCAAATGCAGATGGATCAGGAAATTTTGGAGATATATCAAGGCTATCTTTGATAGCTAATTAGATGTACATAATTCTAAGAGAAAAAACTGTAGAAATCAAATTTTGTACTTCAGCAATTCATAATCCAAACTATCGGGATATTTAAATTAGTAAGGATGGCTGCAATCCTAGTTAAAAAATATTAGAATGGATTATTTAGAATTACAAGCATAATTTAATGATATTCAACAAATAAATAAATAAAAGCTAATTTTCATAATACCAAACAGATAAGACCTATAATATGATCATTACTATTTACCTGATAGCTTACAACAATTTGTTATTTTTGTTAAATGGTAAAGAAATGATCTAGAAGGTGAAGGATTTTACAATTGTATCGATGTAAAATATGAATGATATTCTATGTATAAATAAAATATATTATATTAATAGACATATTTATTAATAATTAATTAAGAAGCCAACTATCTAACTAACCATCTTTTAATTAATATAATTTCTTCTATTTTTTGTATTAATAATCTAATTTCTTTATATTTTACTTCAAAATCTTCCAAATATAAATAAATCTATCATATTTATTTCGATTTATTTATAGATCAATAATATTGAATTAATAACATCACCTATGTTAGAAAATTATTTATAATATAGTAATTATTATTTTTAAATGATAGGGATGTTAAGTAAGATTTCTACCTTAAGTTTAAACTAAAGTTATTGAGTGAAGCTAGGCCAATCAATCTCATTTATTATAAAGATTGAGCTTTTTTTATAACTTGAGTAATTTTTTAAAAATAACAATCTATGTTTTTAAATTCATCAGTTGAGCTAGGTTAAAAGAGTAAGGCAATACTACTAATTTTATTAGATAAAACAAAGAATTTTTAAGAATTTTAACTTGAAAACTCAGGAGAACTTAGGAGACTTTTATAAAATATTAATACTTTTTGAATAGAGTAATAACTATATTTAGATAGGGTCTATTATCTATTTCTTTAAAAAAGGTCAAATAATTCGATTAACAAAATTACGTACTTCTAAATAGTAAATGTATGAGTCGAATAAAAAAGAGACCCTATTTCTTCTTGTAATTACTAAATGAAAATCAAATTAAACAAAAATTAATTAAAAATAACAATAATATGAACCATAAACCTTAAATAGTTATAATAATATTATGAAAAAATTAGCTATTATTTTTAGTTATTAGAAATAATCTCAATCTAGTTTAAAATTTATTTATCATTTTACATTTTAGTTAATTCATTTTATATTCTGAAAAAAATGTGATTCATTTTTATTTAGTAATTTAGGTAGTTAATTCTTTTCCAAATTCATATTTTTATCTTTCTTTTTTTTTCAGATAAAGTTACTCTAATAATTAAATCTTTCTTATAATTTCTTAATTAAATTTAATCATTTAGAAATCAGAAAACAAAGGTAATAATCTAGAATTCCGACTTCCAACAAAGATATTTTTTAGTTCTATTCTTGATTTCTTCTTATTTTCAATAGATTATTAGAAATAATATACTATCAATCCTCATTGATTAAGCCAACCCCAAACCCCAAACATTTTGACCAAATTATGGTCTTCTTATTTATAACAATGTATTCAAATTTTATATTATATTTTTTAATTTAGATTACCTAGAGATTGAAATAATAATTATATTGATTTAGATGAAATTTTATAGGTAAAGATAGAGTAATTAATTATAAAATGTAGCATTTATTTATATATAAATATTTTGAAAACAATAATGAAAATAAATTGAGTTTTAAATAAAAATCAAAGTAAATTAAAAAATGCTCACTTTACAAACTTTAGAAAACAAATAAATAAAAGACTTCTCTTCATTTAATAGTTTGTTTTATGTAAATTTATTGAAATTAAATTTGTTTGTTATAATATATAAAATTATATTTCAAAAATATTTTAATGGTTTAAAAACAATTTGTATGGTAGGATAGAAAATACTAGATAGAATTAAGAATTAATCAATTAATAAATCAAATTCAATTTTATTTCACTACTGCAAAAATTTTTTTATATTTTTTATAATTTTAGAAATTAAAATTATCATTCTGTTATATTAGAAGGTCCTCTGAAATTTTAAACTTAATAGTAAGGCTTTTCACCGATAAAAATTGCTCTAAGATTTTAATCAAAGCCAACGTAATAGGATTCAAAAATGGTATAACCAAGAGTATTGAAACTTGCTTAAAATAAAGGTTTAATTAGCAATTAGTATTGACCATTAGAAAGTTATCTAGTGTATTAAGAAGGCCTAATAATAAGAAGAAATTCAGTAAAATCTGTTTAGGCTAAGTATAGTTTAATAGGTTAGAGATTTTCTATGGAGGGTAAAAAAACTTTTTAGTCTTAGTCTTCATGATAAGTATACTAAATACCTTAATTATCAAATATTTAAAGGATATTTTCAAAAGCGTCACTAGTTAATAAATGGAAAGGAGAGTCTAATGAGAAAAAAAGAATTTTTTTAGAGTCTAAAGTTTAGTCGAAGAAAGTTATAACATCATTACGAGCAGAATAAGATGTATCACCTGATAATGCACTTTTTAGTTAAACTATTTTAGCATCCCTCTTTAACAAAGATGTGTCAGGAGATCCTATATCGATTTCACCTATAGAACCTTCAGGATTGACAGAACTATTTAGACTGAAGAAAACTATTTCTTATGCAATCAAGTTATCATTGAAAAGTTCTTGGAGAGCATTTCTTTAATCTTAAAATGAGAATCCAAAACAAAGTACATTAGTTCCTTAGATGGGTGATTATTTATCTGTGGGAACAGTATAGATGAGAGTTGCTTCAGTATCACCAAGTTGGAAAGGTGCTAAATAATCCTTTCCCTTAGTAAAAGTATTATCACTGTAAAATTAAGTCCCACAATACTCAGCATCTTGATCTTCTTAAGTGATAACATTATAGCAATCTTAATCTTTAATGTTTGGAATAACATCGATCTCGCATTAATTAGTACCATACTTGACAAAGAAGGATAATTACTCTTATTAGTTGATTTTTAAGGGAATTGTTATCCTTTAAGAGTAGATACAACCTAAAATAGCCAAAGAAAATAAAATCATTAAAGATTATTTCAACTAAAAACTCATTTTATTTTAGATTTTAAGATTAGCTTTATGGCGATTAATTTAAAAACTTATTTATGAGAAGTATATCAAAATTAATCATTTATTGAATCCATAAATAGCAATATTAAGGACACATTGGAAAATCAAATCAAAATTCATTAGAATCTATCTATATTATTAATATATTTCTTTTATAAGTTTCAAATCTTTTCTTAAATTCTGTAATAAAATGCGCTAAAAAAAATAGAAGTTTGTAAAACTTATAATAGACAAAATAAAAGATATGGAAGAATAAAATAAATAAAATATAAATATTGAATGGAAAAGCTAGATAAAATCGAAAAATTAATATCTAATACCTTATTGTTGATGAATTATTGCCTATTATAGAAAAGAGTGAATTACTTTTTAAAAAAGATTCAAAATTATTGATAAAAATTAATCTTTTTCGAACCAATTAATAATTAATAGACTAAACAAGTAGAATCAATAATTTGAAAACTAAATAAAAATAAATAGTTATCTTAGATTTAATTTTACCAAATTATTTATATATTTTCATGTTTATTTTATACTCAAAAAAATATATGTCTATAATTTATGGTATATTTACAGGAAGATTTTGAATTGGGCTTGACACTTTAAATTAAGTTTAAACTGATGATGAAATTATAAATTAGAAATTACATTAGGGTCTCACCAGGTTAGATAAAATTTGATATTATACCAAATTAATTAAATTTGGTTTTTATGACATACCTATGATCACATTTGAAGCAATTTCGAAGTTTAATTTGTAAATTTATTAATTCCTTATTAAATAAAATTACATCCATTGAATAGTTTTATTTTGGTCAATCAAAAATATTTATTTATATTTTATTTCTATTGAAATTAATAGATAAAAATGAAATAGAAATTTATTTTGTTAAAGTAAATTGATTATAAAATAGATTAAGAATGTATTATAGAATTTTTAATGAACAATAATAATATTGATATTTTAATCATAATAAAATTGATAAAAGCTAAATAATAATAAAAAATATAATTCTAAATAATTCCCTTTATTTTTGATGCCTATTATTTTAAAAGGTTATCTTAAATATATAATTGGTTAATCCACTTTGATTATTTTATTAAAAAATTTTTAAACCTACTTAAAGATTATAAATACAGGAATACAGATAGAAAAATTTTTTTTTGATAAGATATTCGAATTAAAGAAATTTGAAATAAAAAATCCAATTTTCCTCTTCTTAATTATTTTAATTATTGTCTTGATTTATTAAACCAGAATCAATCAGATAATATTATTTAAAAATTTAATTAGTTACCTAGATTATGATCCATACCCTGAACAATTCGTTATGAGAGAGTTACTTTAGTGCCCCAATTAGGAAGGGCACTTATATTAAATTTTGAAAATTGCATTTAATCTCTTTTTCTATGGAGTATTAATTATATAAATAGTTATATTAATTTATTTATAAAAATATGAAAATTATTAGATTTATTGAAGTAACAGATTCATTCTGATAAAAAGAGAAAAAATTAAGATAAAACTCTGTAACAATCAATAAAAAGTTTATACATTTTTAAAAAAAAATTTAATCATATAGTATGATTAGTAAGTATACTATTTAAATAAATACATTATGATTACAGAAAGAAATATTATTATTAGTTTCATGTTAAAAAAATTAAATAATGAGTAAAATAAAAACATGAGAGATATCCAAGTCACTTTTCAAAAATCTTAAAATAAAATTATAAAGAATAACAATCTGATTTTTTTTAACAACCAATAATTATTGCATTAATATTGATTACCCCTACAATTAAATAAATTAAGATTATATGTTATTTAGTTAAAAGTTTTAGAAACAAAATGGACTGATTATAAAAGAATTAGATGTTCAGCTGAGATGCAGACATTATAAAATAGAAAATAGGTTTCTTTATTATATTTTTATATATTTTTAATACTAAATAATTAATTTATATTATTAATTATCAACCATATTATACATCAATACAATTATAAAATCCTTCACCTGCTGGATCAATTCTTTACCATCTAACAAAAATAACAAATTGTTTTTAGCGAGGAGGTAGATTGGAAATAGTCATGTTAAATGTCGTACCAGACTAGCAAGAAGAAAAGGGACCTTTTTATTAAGGTTGAATATTACAAAATTCATCATGAAAATCTAAATGTCTCCATTCTAAAGCTTCTCTAGTAGGATCATAGGAATCCTTACTAATAAAAATTTCCCAATAACTTGGAATATGAGCTGCTGTAGCACAAAATTCCATATTTAATGTAGTACCGCTTATAACTGTGTAGTGCCAATTAGCAGGAACAGATAATCCTGATTTTTGAGGATCATTTCCACCACATAAATTTCTTGGTATAACATTATTTTAAACATGATTTATGTCTCTATAGTTTTAACCAGCATTGGCTGAAACTTCATGTTTTTGAACAAATTGATATGTACCTGATTGTTAATATGCCTATCTGCAACCTTCATCTTTTATACTTTGAGGACCATTCCAGTAATCTCCTTGCATAGAACAATAGTATTATCTTGCTTCAGGATATATCATGTAACCATGAGAATGTACATGAACAGAAAGAAGAAGTAAAATAAGAAATATTTTAGAATACACCATTTTTTTTCAAAATTTATTTGTTGAAACTTTTATTTTTATTTAAAAATTTATCTTTAAAACTGTCATTTTTTTCTTTTTTATAAAACATTCATACATTATATAGGTATAAAAGGGATAGATATGATATGAGAATTAAATTGTACTATTACTACTTCTTTATCCTATCTCATTATAACGCTATTCTAGTAATATTTATATTACATTATCTTGCTTTATATTACTTTTTACAATTTAACCTACTACTAATTTCTTTCTTTCTATCATTCTATCCATCTATCCCTATATCCAATCTTTATCTAGATTTTAATTATCTATATATTATTATAAACTGCTTTGTATTATCTTATACAGTATTCTTATTTTATACTCTATCCTCTTTTGAAATTTTTTGTTTAGATTTAATTATACTGTTTCATAGAACTTTTTATGGTTTATATTACTTTACACTAGTTTCTATTTATTAGTATTAATTAATATTGCTATTACAGCTTTATATTACATATTTTAATTTAGTTAAGCTTAATTAAAGAATAGAAAGAAATTAATTAATTAAAAAAGTAAATGCTAAAATAAAGAAGAAATTATATAACAGTCCAATTTAATTTATCTTAAATCATATTTTTGAAATAATTAGAACTTATGAAAGCTATTTTCATTCAAATTATTAAAAATAGTGAAATAATTCTTAACAGCTTATTTAACTCCTTTAAATGACAATTCTATAAGATATTTCCTTTTATTCTAATAAATAAATTATTTCAGATAATTTAAATGAAAATATCTACTTAAATTTTTTAGTTTAATAAATCTTTTGTAAGCAATTATATACTACCTTTTGTCATTAAATAACTTCTATTAATGATTAGCTAATAGTTTATAATTTTATATGTATTTAAACAGATTGATAGATTATTATTATTATTTAATTAAACTAACCTTAATAGTAAAGATAACCTTCAAAGAATAGTAATTACAAAAACTCTCTTAAATAGAAAATTAAAAATCCCTATAATGGCTTAATTTTTAAAGAGGTGTATTTATAAATACTTCTTGATTATAAGCGAGCTTACTTAAGTTATTGATAAAGCGGAAATAAATAAAGATAAAGAAATAATATTTTTAAAAATTTAAGTATTTACAGGTCAGTTAAATGATGGCAATTTAATAAAACTTACTAACGAATTTATAATTTATTACAATAATATAAATAAAATAATTTAAAATTTAATAAAAATAATAATGTTATAAATGTTTCATTTGATTATATTGTTCAATTCACAATTTATTTAATTTCTACTTAGTATATTTTTAACTAATAAATGTATAAGTAGCAAAAAATATTTTAAAAATCTTTAACGAAATAGAAGATTTTATTTTTAACATTTATAATAATGATATTTTATCATTTTTTGATTATTTAATGTTAATTTTTCAAATCCTTTCTATATTAATTAATCGCCTTTTTACTTTATTGATAAGTATATATATAATTTTTAAACTAAAAAACCAAAAGGTAAAAACTCTCTAATCAATATTTGGATTTAAAATGAATGTTAAAAATAAATGTCTTTTCTTTAAATCAAGTGAAAATAATAGAAAAGGAAATCCATAACTTCAATTTAAGAATCAAAAGCATATATTTGAATTTTCATTAGGCAAAAGAAAATCTATTATTATTGAAATCGAAAATCGATTAGATATTCTTTTTATCTGATAGAAGTTCGGAATTAAGCAAAAGCTTATAGGAATGATAAAATAAAGTAAGAAATCAAAACTTAAATTAGTTAAAAAGGCATTCAAGAAAGTAAATTAAAAAAGTACATAAAATAAAATTAAAATGTATTTTCAAATCAACAATCCTGTGAACTCGTTTGTTTAAAAGGAGGAGGAAATGGATCCGGAAAAATAAAAGGATAAATTAATTCTACAATTGTAGAGAGAAGATTAAGAATTCTACCTACAAATGAATTAGACAATATTCAACTAAATTGTTTGGATAAATTAAAGTTGATTATCTGAAAGTAATAGAATATCAGTAAAGTTAACTACTTTAAGATGACCCAATTCTATAAATAGAACTGTAATAACTAAGCTAGCTAAGAGAATAGAAGTAAAAAAATAAAATTGAATAATAAGAAAATAAAGTTAAGAATTTATAGCAGAGAAGTAGACTGGGACCATTTTTTGTTACCTGGAAAAACCCTCTCCCATCCCGACAGAAAATCTAAATTGGATAATTTAGATTTTCTGTCGGGATGGGAGAGGGTTTTTCCAGGTAACAAAAAATGGTCCCAGTCTACTTCTCTTATAGCAAAGTAACATAAGGAAGTATTCGCTTTTAATATAAGAAATACTAACAAATAATACTTTCATTTAGCAATTAACTGGAGATAGATAAAATTTCGTAGCTAGCAAATATTATTTTATTGATTTATTTGAGAAATACCTAGATTGCCTCTTCAGATTATCTGATTATGAAATATATTCTTGCTAAATTGATATAAGAAATCAAATTGCTTAGTTAAAAAATTTTTAGAGGAAATGTGAAGATCTTTCTTAAAAATATCCAGTCTAAGAAATACTTTTTTACTTAACAATAATGATCTAGATTTAGGAAATCAATTTAGAAATTTACATTAAAAAATATGATTATCTTCAAGAAACATTAACTTTAATATCAGCTCTTTTCAAACTTGGATATTATGGATTTAAGATTAGTTTATCTGATGCTGGAAAAGAAGCCTTTGCTATAGGAAATAAGCTTTATAAAAAAATTAAGAATTATTCTTCTAAATAAATATTTAATGCTTTAATCAGTATTGACCTATTGAGAATAGAATATTTAGCTCAAAAGTAAAATATTTCTAAAGAAGAAAATATTTACAAAGAAGATAAGTCGAAGTGTTTTGATAATTAATTCAAAGGAATTGAAGGCAGAGAGATACTTTTTTATATTTCACTTGTAGTGAATGAAGAAACTAATATGAAATATTTAAAAAACTAGAATGAGCTATAACTTATTTACATTCTTAATAAGATTGACTACCTTCTCACAATAAATTTCTTGTAAAGCCACTAGAAAGATTCACTAATTTAATTCTGCAGCAATTAAAATGTAGAATTCAACTTAACTGAAAACTAAGTCTTAAAATTCATTGAGTACATTTGCAATTTATATTATAATGAATTCAATGAGATTTTATTGCTATTCAGCGATAGTGAGATTCATAAACTGAAAATTGTTTATGTCATTACAAGCTTAATGATTAAATTATTTAAAATATTTTCGATTAAGAAAAAAGATGAAAAAGGGGAAATAGTCTATTTAGAGGATAAATCAAATTCTATTCTTTAAAATCTTTGGCATCATATTTGCTATATTTACCTAACAACTAAAAGAAAGGAAATTTTAACAATCTTTAATTTCAGTTGCAATAATTTTTGTGGTTTTCTATCAGAATATTTAGATAGCCAATAAAATATTGTGCTCTTATAGTAAAAATTTAATATTTCTTTAAATGTTGAATAGAATTATGTAGAAAAACTTTTGAATCTCTGGGAATGGTATGTATTTGAAAGAAAAGAATAAGGATTAGAGCAGAAAGATGATCTATTGCATGATGTTAAAGACATTTATGTAAATTAAAGATTTAAATACTTAAAAGGAAATAATATATTTCTTGAGGCATTAAAAGAAAAGGGTTTAACCATTATAAATCCTACAAAGCTAGTGTAATAAACGTCAAATAATATAATGAGAAACTATTTTTCAAATAGAAGATAAAACTTTGAAATTTCTCCAACAACTAAAATGATTTAACAGTATTTTCTCTAATAAACTGATTGTTTTATCCTAGTTATTTTAGCAGATGAAGGAATAGGCAAATCTATGCTTCTGAAAAAATTATAAATAGATTTAACTTGTGATTCTTCTAAATAATTCTTTCCCATACTAATTAAATGCAGCTAGTTCAATTCAAAATGTCCTAATATTGAAGATATTCTCACTTCAGATGAGTATTCAATCAATTATTTTGATCTATTAAAAATTAAAAAATCTACAAATAGGAAAAAAGTTATTTTATTAGATGGCTATGATGAATATATAGGCGAAAACTTTAATATATTCACTGATCTTAATTTAAGTGAGTGGAAAAACACGAAAGTCATTTTAACTTCGAGAAAATAAAAATTAGATGAGTCGAGCATTGTTCAATTCATTTAATTTAAAGATGAAAATAAAAACCTTTAAAATTCTTTTTGTATCTTAGATCTACTGTAGTTTTCTAATGAAGAAATCTTGGATTATTGTTAAAAATTTTCTTAAAAGTAATCGTATATTTTACTAAAAAGAGATGAAAGTAATTATGAATATGATTAAATTAACAATTGCTTAATATCAAAATTACAAAGGATTTTAGAATATTAAAATATAAAAAATCTTTTAGTAACCCCAATTTACCTTTATATGTTAACAAGAATAGTTATTTAGCTTAATCAAAATCAAATCATAAAAATATAAAGTATTGATTAAGATTTCCTTGAGAAATTTTTCTTTGATTTGAAAAAATAACCATAAAATATGAAAGAAGCTCTAATATAATTTGAAAAAATAATGATTTGATAATCAGCAAAATCTTCAAATTTAATTTAGAAAATTATAAATTAAATATAATAATATTAGTATTTCTATATTTAATCTTTCTTCATCAATAAATAAGTATTTTTATTTCTTAAGTAAAATCTTTATTTATTTATTTTTATTAAAAATTTATCCCTAGCCTTAAAAGATTACACTCTTAACTTCATAATTTTATTTGAATTAAGTCTTCTCATTTATATCTAGAAGTCTATTATTCATAAGGCTAAGTGTGTTGTCGCACAAAATTCCATATTTAAAGCATTACCATTAATAACTGTATAATGCCAATTAGCAGCAATGGATAATCCCGATTTATCTAGATCTTAAGCTCCACATAGATTATATGGTATCACTTTTCTTTAGACATGATTTAGGTCTCTATATTTTTCACCAACATTAGCAGATACTTCATTTATTTAAACAAATAGAGAGAAGAACCTGATTATTCAAAGGCCTTTCTACATGCTTCATTTTAAATATTATGTCCACCTTCCATCCTTTATTAATCTATCATATTAAAGTATTTTATATTACTAAATAACTTTCTATTAATTTAAACTTTTATGTTTATTCAATGAAGATTGTTTTATTTATGTTTTACTTATTAATAAAGCTCTATCTTACTGTTTGTTATATAGGAAGGTACTGAAATATATTACTAAACCCTACTTATATTAATCAAGATTTTTTTAAAATAGATGATTCGCTTTATATTACATTAAATTAATTCTATTTCCATTTATAGATCTTGCTAGATTTTAATTATTATAGAACTACTACTTTCTATTACACAATATTACTTTTCTTACTTTATATTACTTAACTTCTTTGTCTTACTTAATATATCAAAAAATTTAAATTCTATATTCATTTAAGGAATTTAGGAGAGATTTAATACTTAATTTGGAATTCAAACAAAAAAATTAAATAATTTTTGAGTATAATTACATCATGTTATATTTTGCATCATGAATTTTACGCTTTCTAATTTCTCTATCAAATCAATTTTATTTATTTTTAAGATTTAAAGTTTGGAGTAACATAATAAAAATTAATCTACAAAATAGCCAATTATTTAAGGGATAAAATAAATTTTAAGTGAAACCATTTATATTGAATAGGCACAGTTAATAGTGAAAAACTTCAGTAGTACACATTTTAATTAAGATTTTAGAGCTAATTTTAAAAATATAAAGAAAAATTATGATGTATATAAAAAAATTATTCTGAAAATAATTATAACATTTGCGAGTATGTATATATTCTACTAAACTGAGTATTTCATAAATAATTATTAATTTATTGTATAAAAGCTAGATAAAGTAAATCTATAGAAATAATTTATTTATTGATTAATTAGTTTTTATCAAAGGCTGAATGAATTCTTATGCTAATCTTCGCTTTCTATTTTACATTCATTTTTAATTAGACTTTCTAATTTTACTAGGTCTTATTTAAAGAATATTAAAATAAAAAGTAAGTATTAAGTAATATAAAATAAAATAAATAAGGGTACTTAATATAAAATATTATAAATTAAGTAATATCAAATGAAATAAGATAGTACATACAATCTAATAAGAGTGTTTAAAATAATAATAAATCTAATTTAATATTTATTTATCCTTTTTAGGGTACTTTTAATTTACATCAAAAATAATCACAGTTTTTAAATAAATTAAAAATTAATATTAAAGATTCAACAAATTTATATTTTTTATATATGGTCAATCCTATTATATCTCTTATTCTATCCCTTCATTCAGTTAGGGTTTATTCTCATGGTTATGTGTCATAGCCTATAGCTAGACAAGAATATTGTTACCGTAAACAAGATTTCCATTCTGGCGCAGCTAATATTAAAGATGAAGGATGAAGAAGGGCTTATGAGCATGTTGAATAAAGAAATTTTGATCCAACTTATCAATTTAATTAATCTAATTAAATAGAAGGAATGGCTGGTAAAGCTTATACAGGCATAAATCATATTAAATAAAATGTTGTACCCACTAATTTATGTGGAGCAAATGCAAATGGATCAGGAAATTTTGATGATAAATCAGGGTTATCTGTAATAGCTAATTGGACATATACAAATCTAAGAGAAAAACTTTATAAATCTATTTTTGTGCTTCAGCAACTCATAATCCAAGCTTTTGGGAGATTTATATTAGTAAGGATGGCTACAATCCTAGTTAAAAACATTAGAATGAGATGATTTAGAATTACATGCATAATTTAGTGATATTCAACCAATAAATAAAGGCTAATTTTCATAATGCCAATCTGATTATACCTATAATATGACTGTTACTAATATACGTGATCGCTAACAACAATTTGTTATTTTTGTAAGATGGTAAAGAATGGATATTACAGGAGAAGGATTTTACAATTGTGTTGATGTAAAATATGAATGATATTCTATGTATAAATAAATATATTATATTAATAGATATATTTAATAATAATTAATAAAGAAGCCAACTATCTAACTAACTATCTATCTTTTAATTAATATAAAATCATCTATTGTTTATATTAATAATCTAAGTTCTTGAATTTCTTTATATTTTGCTTCAAAATTTTTTTTAAATAAATCTATCATATTTATTCCAATTTATTTTATGGATCAATAACCTTGAATCTATAATTACCTATGTTAGAAAATTATTTATAATATAGGAATTATAATATTTAAATGATGGAATGTTAAGTGATATTTTTACCTTAAGTTTCCTCAAGTTATTGAGTGAAGTTAAGCCAATTTCATTTATTATAAAGTAATTTTTAAAAAATACAAATCTACATTTTTAAATCCAACTATTGAATTAAGTTAAAAGAGAATAGCAATAATATAATTTTATTAGATAAAACAAAGAATTTTTTGGAATATTAACTTGAAAACTCAGGAGAACTTAGGAGAATTCTATAAAATATTAAAACTTTTTGACTATTTATATTTAATATCCTCTCACCTAATTTTAAATTCTGATATTATTAAAAAGCTAAATACTCAACGCTAACTTTAATTAAATAGATTTAGAGTTTACCTAATTAATTGAGTATACATTACTTTAGGATTTGAATTAAAGTTTGTGCTAAATACTAAAGTATTACCAATTTTAGAAATTATAACCCTTCTAGATCAAAGACTATAAAGATCATATAATATAAGGAGATGGTATTTAAAAGTACTTTGGAATAAATATATATTATTTCAATACAATTAAAAGAAAATGATAATCAGAAGCAAGATTTTCGAATCAATCTGAAATAATAGAGATTTACTAGATAGAAAATGATCATAGTGTTTGTGTAAATTATTTTTAAATAAAAAATTTAGAATGAAAATGATAAATTCATTTAAGATATCTAACTCAAAAGGAAAAAAATATTACTAATAATTTTTATCAACGTAAATAACATAAATGGTGGAATGAAAATTAAGATAAATATTAGTATTTGATATAATTAATTTTTTATATATCTAAATAATACTAATTTAAAAGAAAGAACCTTTTCATATGTTAAAAATATTTATTTTCTTTCCTCCATCTTATATTTTAGCATCCAATAGTTACTATTTTTGATTGTAAAGTAAATTAATAAATAAGAAAATAATAACATTTTCTTTTTTCTAGCTATCTGTACAATCAATAGATCTCTATATTTTAATCACAGAAAATAATTCAAATAAGGAAAAAATCAATGTATAGACTAATTTATTGTAGCAGTTATTAGGTAATTTTAATTTAATCTTATTATGGCACACCAAATTTAGATTAAGATATTCTATACAAACTATCTTGATTATTTATAATGCTTAAAAGAAATAATATACACCTAAATAAGTATTTTAGGTAAAAAGTAGATATAGATTTGGTACTCTAGTCAGAGAAAATTATCTTTGTAATTTTAAATATTATTAACTTCAATCATCAACTCGAAATTCATCAATTTATTAAATAATAATTTAAATTTAAACCTAGTAACATTATTATGTAACATAAAGTAAAAATGATAAGTATAATTTCGTTAACAAATGATTAATCCTAAATTTAATTAAAATTGTAAACAAAAATTTAAATAATTAATGCCGATCTTAATTTGTAAGTAAATAAAGGAGGGAAAAGGTATAAAATATAAATTTTATTAAGACAAAATTGAAATTTTAGTGTATTAGTAAACCGCGAAGCAATCAGAATTGGAAGTTTATTTAACCTATAATGAAATAATGAAAGGAAACTTCCTCAGAATATTTTTTGCAGATAATGGGTTAGTTATCTTCAGTAATCAACTTGATATTCTTAAATTTAGTATAGACATTATGAGGATAATAGAAGGTGATCCTATTAATAACAATTCCATCTCTATCTTAATAATCTATTTTGATTTTATACTTTCAATTAATTGGTTTAAATATGAAATATTTTGGATTTTTTAATGTAAAATCTAAAATTATAAAAAATTCAGGTAAATGTAAATAATAGAAGGAAAGGCTGGATGGATTTCAAAATAAAATTATTTTTTTATAGATTGATTGATTGGTGTGATGAATTTTTAAATTATAAACTCTCCATTTTGTTTGTTTTTATTAGTAATTGTACTACTCTTTCTAAAAATAAATTATTAATCAGAATTAATAGGGAAAATTTATTATTACATTTTTAGTGAAATGTAGGGAAAAAATTAATTAGATTAGTGACGATAAGAAAATTTTACATAACAGTAATATAATATTCTTTTATTAACTAAATCATTGTCATTATTTAGATTTTTCTATTCTTTATTTCTTTTTACCTAATTTTTAAATATGGAGCATGCTAAGTGAGACCTAGAAAAGTAAAACTTCTCAACTAATAAGTTTTCAATTATTTTATTTAAATAAATAAACAATTTTCTTTAAGGCTGTTATAGATATAGATATGCTGTTAATTACAAAAAACTGTAGACAAAGGAGATCGATTGTAATAATAGAAAATCTCCTCAATTTACAAAATAGAGTCTCACTTTATTAAAAGAGTTTTTAATTCGAAATAAGTACAAAATCTAAAATTAATTACAAATGAAAATGAATGGAGATATTTGGTTAGTTGGATCAATAAATTTTATTTAAATTCAAAGATAGATTATAAGTACATTAATTTTTAATAAATAAAAAAGAAAACTGGATTTAATAACATGAAAAAATAATTGATTACTCTCATTATCTTATCCTTTTTCACTATTGGTAGTATTCTTATTTTTAACAAAACTACCTATGCACTCCGATAACCTACTGGTATTTCTGGCTCACTAGTCTCTCAAGAATAATAAACTGTATAAAATTTATTATTTTAAAAGAAAGAAGTTACTATTGGCGAATGGAATTAGTGCATTGATTCTATCGAAGTGCAGAATCCTTGCACCAAAGAGAAAGATTTCTAAAAAACTGCTTATAAATTTGCTTTTTTTGTAAATTTAACTTGCTCATAGATGTATGATATCTTTCTTAATGGAAAATCTAATCCAGATTTACCTCTAAACTAAAATAATTGGTATGAAGATTGCTTCTTCAGTCCTATAATTCAATAAGTTGCTAATTCTAACATCTGCTTCAAGACCTACGGCTATGATAACATGTACGTTAAATGCGCTGGTTTTTGATCCTAAAAATTAATATATAATAAGTTAAAGATAAATAAATATAAATTTTTTAATTTTTAATAATTTAAAGAATATTTATTTCTATATTCAATAACGAATAAAATATATTTCCTTATAAATTTTAATTTCTTCCTTTTTTATTAGATTTAAAAGCAATAATATATTTAAATTACTTTGTTAAACTCCTCTATAACGATTTTATACATTTAATTTATCTAAAAAGTAATTCCTTACCTTTCTTTTTTGGATATTTTATTTAAATTATTATCAAAACACAACACCAACCTGTATAAAATGAAAAAATAAATATATTTTTGTTATTTGTAGATCTTCAATAATTAAGATTAACTTCTTAAGACTTAGGTAATATTTTAATTAAAAGAAGGTTGTTTTCTATTCAATTTTCATAAAAATATTAAAATCAAATGCTAATATAAAAAAAGATATAGAAAAATGTTCCTATATTTTTTAAAATAACTTGCAAATTTAGAATCATTACATTAATTATAGTTATAAAATCATTTATTTTTTGTTTAAAATGTATAAATACTATGTTTATCTTGAATATTAAAGAAACTAAATTAAGTCATATTTTCTCTTTAATTTTTGGATAATTAAATTTTACTCAAACAAAAAAGAAATAATTTAAACTACACTTTTTATGGAAACTTTTAACAAAAATCTAATCATAGAGTTACATAATAAATATTGCCAGAATCTATGTTATCATGTTATAATGAAATAAAAGATATAGTTAATTTTTTTTAATTTGGGATTTAAATTATTAATTAGTAGTAAAAAAATGCAATTACTATATATAAGCACTAGATACTTTATACAATAAATTTCTATATTGCATAATTTATTATATTTTAATAAAATTAAAAAACTACTTTTACTTATTTATTACTCATCATTATATTAATACTATTATCAATAGTGTAAGTGTTTTTTAAAAATTTAAATTAAGTCAATATATTCAATTAAAACAAAATAATACTAAAGTAAGAATTATTGAATAACTCAAAGTATTTGAATTTGTAGCAGGAATAGGACTAATATTTGGGTTATTTTTGATTTAAGCTTTTAACTGAATTTTACTATTTGATTGGTAAAGAGGTTTAATGGCAAAAGGAAATACTACAGTTGTCTCAGTAGACAATGGATTGTTTTATTCTATGGAGTTAATGTTTAGTATAGGTTTATCTGAAATACTAAAAGTACTTGGAATTACTGAATCTTTGTATAAATTGTTCATTCCTAAAATAAGTTAACCATTATACCAAGAAATTATAGATGATGTCAATTCCTTTTGATAAGTAAACCTATAGGAAGATCTTATCAAATAATCATTCTTTGATTTATTATATTGTTCATACATTACTATATGATAAATAGTTGGATCATTCATTTATTTTGATAATTAGAAGATCTAATTTGATTAATTCTTATAAAAAGCGCCAACAAACTATAATCCAAGTTATACATAGAGAGTTTAAATGGTATCATTGATCAAAATTTAATTATTATTAAATTATAGAGTGATAATGAAGGAATTCCCTTTGAAGAATGAAATCAATACTGAGGATTCAGAAAATTTTTAAGCATAATTTATATTTTAATTTTAATAAATTAATACTCCTTTCTCATTAAAGAAATTTCCTAAATCAATAACAGAATATTAGCTTAAATCTATTGTAAAACCATAATAGATTCTTAGATTCTAAGAAACAAATATATTTTGACTTGCAGATTCAATGTAAATGATGTTAGTTATTAACAGATTGCTGATTGATTCATAAACTCTGCAGTCAAGAGAAAAAGTACTTTAATCAGCATTTTCGAGAAGTTCAATCTTGCAAACTTATGAAGAAGAGCCCCCTGATTCTTAGAGTAAAGCTAATAATCCAAGGCTATTATCTGAAATAATAGTGACTATAGTTTAAAATAGAAGTATTTTGCTAACATAGGTATAAGATTATTTCTATACTAATGTAATAGTAGGTTAAGAATTAGGGTATTAGTCATAAGTACCTTATATTGAGTAATTAGTTAAGGTAATTGTATTAGATTAGAGATAATCTAGAGAAATAGTTTTAACATTTTTTTTTACTATAGTTTTTCCTTCTATTGTTTTTCTAATATCCAGTTTTCCACCCTCTATAATGAATTAGCAATTAGGTTAGTATGTACTTGAAAGAGTTTATTTTTCAATAAATATTCCCTCTGATGTTGAAATCATTAAAGCATTAGGCATAACCATTATTTAGTTTAAACTTTTTTACAGATTTTTGTTTGCCTAATTTAATTCATTTATGATTCTTTAAGTAAAACTCAATCTATAATTATTTTAGATAAAATCCAACTAAAAATCCCACCCAAATAAGTGACAATTAGAGAAGTTTTTATCATCAAACTAATATGAAAATGGCAATTAAATAATAGTATTACTAAAATAAGAAGTTAAATCTGATGTGTTCGTAATATGTGTTTAGGATGCAGACACACTTCTATAAGAGTAGAGTTTCAAGTTAATCTGATATTTTTCATTTAAAGTTAATTACCCAGTAATAATATTCTCTATTTAGTCATCAAAAGTTGTAGGATTTATGTTAATTTAAGTTTCCATGGTTAAGCTATAGAATAGTTCAAAGATAACATACTGCATATCGTTGTTAATACCTACCATAGAAGGGCTTGCAAAGAAAAATGTAGATTTATAAAGATTCATTGTTGTAAACAATTAATTTTAAGCTTGAATATTACCTGAAATAGAAACTCTGTAGAATAATTTTCTAATATTTTCATCATCAATTTTTTAATCTACAATCAAGAATTCTTTTTTAGAATTTAAACTAAAATTCTTTATTGATTAAAATCCATTTTCAATCCAATTATTATATCCAAAGTTAAAGAATTATCTAATCATTATAGCTTAAGTGCCATTAAATTCATTATAGGAGAATTATTAAATAATGGGGGAGTTGTTATCATTTCTAGCAACAATAAAGGATTCTGTAAAAAAAATAATTTTCCCTGTGAATTATCCTTAAGGATTAGCAGGAATGAATACTTAGCCTACAAAAATGTTTAAATTTATATCAATAGCAATAATACTTTTATTATCAGTAATATAAAGAAGGCCTGAAGGTTGTATTTCAATCTTAGCAATAGTTCCAACTATTTTATCAATAGGGTAGTCAAGAGTATATGAGTTTACAATGAAATCGTTCATTTAACTGAATCTATAAACCTTTAATTATGTATTACATAGGACTACAACTTAGTTATTTAAAGTATCTCCTGAGTAGAGTAATGCAGATTATCCATTACATGCAGGGTTAATAGTGGCAAATTAATACATATTATCTTCTAATTGTTAGTAGAAAAAAACATTAATTTGTTTTTCTCCTTTAGAATTAGTGTTAACAAAGTATCCAGACTGTTCATCAACGCTTAACAGAGGAGTTTTAAGAGTAATTTTACCATGTTCATAAATTTATTTGTTATTGAAAGACGTGGAAGAAATTGTTATAGTGTATTAATTTTACTGATCATTTAAAGATTAGGATAAGAAATTTGGAGTAAATGTTGAAAAAACTTTTTGAATTTCTGAACTTTTTTAAATAAATCTCTATTCTAATGATTATAAATCTGCATTTTTGAAAGTATCACTAACATATCCATTTGTGATATAGCCAATAAAGTATTTTTCAATAGGCAAATTGACTTCATATGAGGCTTAAGATTATACAGTATAAAAATTAGCATTACTATTTTTAATTATAACTTCATTGGAGTTATCAGTGATCAAATTTGCACTAATCGTATTCTATATCTTTAATGCATCATTAACAAATCCGAGGCTATAAACTTATTCCTATTAAGAGTTCTAAGTAAAAATAAGCTTTGGAATATTAGTCTGAATGAATTTTGTAGTGTAATTAGGAGTTTTACTACTTTAAACATATTGAATAGCAATTTGTTCTCCATAGAGATTAGAAGCGAAAGCAGTATAATTGGGAATTTATTGATTCTAAATTTGAAAAACAACACTCGATTCAGAGATGGAAACACCAACAATAATATTATTAGTAACAATAGTAATCAAATCATTATATCCCGAAATAAATGTGTTGATGATATTATTAGAGTTAATAGGAATAGAAATAGTATCGTAAGAGTAATTAATAACTTGTTTATTTTTATTAATTGTTAGTTATGTTACTCTAATTTAATTTTAGATTTTATATAAGGACGAAACTAAGTATATTACATTATTAATAGAGTCAACGCTTAGAATAGCAGAAGTTTCATAATTAAGAGTGTCTTCTATTTATAATTACACTATCTTATTCTGATTAGTATCAGAATAATATAAATTGTATTTAAATTCCATCTCTTACTAGCACATAATAAGGAATCCTTACTTATAATTATCTACATAATTAACTTTAGGATTTTTAATGTAAGAGCACATTTGAATATTATCTAAAATATCGCTGACTTACCCTTGTAAGGTGATTGTTCTCAATTAAATGTTAAAAGTATCGATTTCTTAAACAATAAAATAGAAATTCTGTTTTGATAAATCTCTAGAACATTTAAGAAATTAAGATTTTTTTTAAAGTTAAACTGCTAAGGACAGTTATATCTTATTATTAGTATCTAATGTAATTAACCTAACAAAAGAGTTCTCTTTTATAGTATAGAGAAGAATTCCAGTATTCTTATAACAGAGAACAGCCTCAAATAGATCAGCGCCTTATATTGCTTGATTTAAATTAAGCTAAGCAATTTCAGATATTGTTTAAGAATCATTGTTTTTCACTACTTAAACAAGGGAAAGTATTGTAGATCCTTAATCATAGTACAGTTAAAGTTATTATTTCATTTAACCATCTATTTATAATTATGATTAGGTTAAAGATCTAGATGAAGCAAAGAAGTTATCATCTTATGAAGATATAAGAGGCTAAATCAGTTCAAAGACTGATTAAGTTGAAGAAGAGATAGAGTAATTACTAACAGCAATTCCAAATTCTTTAACTAAGTTTATTGTTCTAACTTCATTTAGAGCAGACATTACTTAAAGCTATCCTTAGCATTGCAGAGTTAGCGAAGTGAGGATGAGTACTATTAAAGAAGCTTTGAGCTTTAGATTTAACATATTTTTTTTTTAATTTATTATTTTGAATATTATTTATACATATGGATTTTATTTCTAAAGAGGATTTAAATGCGATGCGAATCTTTCTAACCTAAATTATTTTTGATTTTTAAACTTTCTGGTTTAGTAACAAGATAAAGAATATAGATAGAATTTGAAAATATTAACCTAAATATCTTAAAAAACATATCATATTTAACAATACAAAATAATTCTCGATGTGTGTTTATTGAAATTTCATCTTTTTAAAGTGAAGTGCAGGTTCATGACAGTAATGTTGGTGGAATAAATAGGTAGCTAATTCAATTTAATTTATTCGTCTCTATATCATATTTCAAATATTAAACTTACATTTTTTAAATATAAGAAGTGCACCTCATTATTCAAGCTTACAGATTTTATAACACAAATATGTACTAATTGATATTGTTAATTTATTAGCTTGATTTATACTTTTTCTAATAAATTAAAATTTAAATTAACTAGATACCAATCATATATTAAATCAGTTTTAATCAGCAAGTAACAAGATAAAGAATATAGATAGAATTTGAAAATATTAACCTAAAAATCTTAAAAAGAATATCATATTTAACAATACAAAATAATTCTTGATGTGTGTTTATTGAAATTTCATCTTTTTAAAGTGAAGTGCAGGTTCATGACAGTAATGTTGGTGGAATAAATAGGTAGCTAATTCAATTTAATTTATTCGTCTCTATATCATATTTCAAATATTAAACTTACATTTTTTAAATATAAGAAGTGCACCTCATTATTCAAGCTTACAGATTTTTACACAAATATGCACTAAACTAACTCAGCAAATCCTGAATCTTAAATGATTCTAATTTGAGTTTTTCATACAAACATATTATTCTATACTTATAATCTAAATAGAGGAATTAATATTCAGGGTATAAGTATCATCAGATATTTTTCTTCAAAGTATTACAATATCTAGTTACAGATTCTTTCCTAAAAGTAAGAAGAATCACTTAGGAAATGTTCTATTTGAGTCTAGATATTCATTTAATCTACCTATTTGTAATATTTACAAATATAAAGAAAACTAAAATTATTATCATTTTTTATTAAGGTTTACGATACTGTAAAATAAATTTAATTAAAAATAGTATTATTTAGAAATAAGATATAAAATTTTTAATATTACATTTTGTTATAGGTTTTATATTATTTTTATTCAAAGATTATTTAATTTTTTATAATTAGATTGAAAAATAATTAAACAAAACAAGCATAAATTATAAAAATATTAAAAATTAAATAATAGAAATAATTTCTATTTTTAATTAATTATTTACTTCAGCTTCTGAATTGTTAAATAATTTTATAATTAATGAATTGATTCTAAAAATTATTTCTGGAATAGACTTTATTAAAAAAATAATAGGAAAAATTAAAAATATTGTTTGTTTTAAAGAAGTACTTTTGAAGAAATGTTATTTTATAAGTCTAATATAATTTAGTTTATTTTAAATATAATTTAAAATTTTTCTTGAATTGGTAAAATAATTTGAAAAAATTTTGATTTGATAATCAGCAAAATCTTCAAATTTAATTTAGAAAATTATAAATTAAATATAATAATATTAATATTTCTAATATTTAATCTTTCTTAATCAATAAATAAGTATTTTTATTTCTTAAGTAAAATCTTTATTTATTTATTTTTATTAAAAAATTATCCCTAGCCTTAAAAGATTACACTCTTAATCTTCCTTTTTAACTTCATAATTTTATTTGAATTAAGTCTTCTCATTTATATCTAGAAGTCTATTATTCATAAGGCTAAGTCTAAAATTAATGATTAAGTTTTATTAATATTTTATTAGTTTATTGTAATAATACTTTTTATCTGTCTTAAGTTTGTATATTTATTTAATCTTAGATAGAAGTGCTTAATGGTATTTTTAAAGAATTTTTTTATTTTGGCAACAATAGCTTTCTTTCAATCCTCATAATTTTTAATTAAAAACTAATTTTTTCACTATTAGCTATTCTCAATATTTTATTTTCTTAGATACTTGTAATTTAATTTGAAATGTTGCATCAAATTTCTAAATGCTTGATTTGATCATACTTTTTTTTTCTTTTTTACTTTTTTCCTTCAATAATATATGGAAAGTTATGTTTCTTAAAAACATAGCTATAATACAGACATTATTATAAGAGTAAAATATTTTATGTTTATTGTTGATCCTTAAAATAAAATGAATATATAACAAAGATAAATTAATTTATTGAATTCCGAATATAGCATACAAATGATAAGCAATTTAGTTAGTTGTTAATATTAGGAAGTATAAAAAAGTTAAGTTTCTGAATTATTTTGATAATTTACATTGCAAAAATCATCCATATTTTACATCAACACAATTATAAAATCCTTCACCTGCTGGATCAATTCTTTACCATCTAACAAAAATAACAAATTATTCTTAGCGTGGAGGTAAATTAGAAATACTCATATTGTATGTTTTTCCAGACTCACATTTAGATAAGGGAACATTTTACTATGGTTCAATATTACAAAATTCTTAATGAAAATCTAAATGACTCCACTCTAAAGATTATTTTCTAGGATCATAGGAATCCTTACTAATATAAATTTCCCAATAACTTGGCTAATGAGGTGTTGTCGCACAAAATTCCATATTTAGAGTATTACCATTAATTACTGTATAATGCCAATTAGCAGGAATAGATAATCCCGATTTGCCTGGATCGTTTGCTCCACATAGATTATTTGGTACCACATTTCTTTAGACATGATTTAGGTCACTATAGTTTTCACCAGCATTTGCAGATACTTCATGTCTTTAAACAAATAGAGATGAACCTGATTATTCAAAGGCCTTTCTGCATGCTTCATTTTAAATATTATGTGCACCTTCCCAATATTCTTAGAACTAAGAACAATAATATTATCTTGCTTCGGGATATATCATGTAACCATGAGACTATACATGAACAGAAAGAAGAAGTAAAGTGAGAGATATTTTACAGTAGTATATCATATTATCAAGTAAATAGAAAGTAGAGTCTTTTATAATGTTTTAATTATATATTTTAGACTTGTAAATTGCAATTTTTATATTTTTTTATAAAATCCTTAATTAATTCTATCACATTAAAGAATTATCCTATTTTATATTACTAAATAACTTTCTATTAATTTAAACTTTCATATTTATTCAATGAATGTTATTTTATTTATGTTTAACTTTTTAATAAAGCTCTATACTATACATTGTGTATTGGAAGGTACTGAAATATATTACTAAATCCTACTTATATTAATCAAGATTTTTTAAAAATAGATGATTCGCTTTATATTACATTAAATTAATTCTATTTCCATTTATAGATCTTAGCTTAGATTTTACTTATTCTAGAACTACGACTTTCTATTACACAATATTACTTTTCTTACTTTATATTACTTAACTTCATTATCTTACTTAATTAATTAATTTAATGTCTATATTCATTTGAGGCATTTAGGAGTGAGGTTTAATACTAAATGTACAATTCAAACCAAAAAATTAAATAATTTTTGAGTATAATTACATTATGTTATATTTAGCTTAATGAATAAAAAAATTCTCTAATTTCTCTTTCAGATCAATTTTATTTATTTTTAAGATTTCAAGTTTGGAGTAATTTAACAAAAAAAAATCTATTAAGTGACCAATTATTTAAGGGATAAAATAAATATTAAGTGAAAAAATTTATTGAATACTTACAATTAATTGTAAAAAACTTCATTAGTAAGCATTTTAATTAAGATATAAATATTAGAACTAGTTTTAAAAGTTTAAAGAAAAATTATGATGTAATTTAAAAAATTAAATTGATTCTAATTCTTCTGAAAATAATTATTACATTTGGGAGTATGTATATATTCTACTATATTAATTTATTGAATAAAAGCTAGATAAAGCTAATCAATAGAAATAATTAATTAATTAGTTAACTAATTAGTTTTTATCAAAGGTAATTATATTAATTTATTTTTTACTATTTTATTATTTTATCCTATTATTCTTAATCCGATATTATTATTATTATCATTATCATCATTGAATTATTGAATTGAAGAAAATCTCAATTAATTTTACTTTTATCTTGTTATTCAATATTATTATTTTTCCTTTTATCTTCTTTTTCTAATGCATGTATCATTTTATTTCAGTTTTTTTGTAAATTCTTAAATAATATTAATGCCTTCAGTAAATCATAATTATTTGTTATGAATAGATTTTTATAACATAAAATAAGTTTTTTTAAGAATTTAAGAATTAGGAATGAATAATTAATTTTAAATAATGAGAGAAGTTTAACTATTTTATCCTTAAAAGAAAATTTCAAATGAAAATAGAAGAAGAAAAATTTAATACAAAATTAAAAAATTGAATTACAAATAATATTCTAGATTAAATTCTTTTCTCTAACAAATTGATTTAATTTCATTTATTCTAGAACTATTGTGTCTTATATTATAATAATAATAAATATTTTTACTTTCTTATATTAACGAAAAGAAATTTTATTAAGGTTCATCATATTTATTTCCCTAACTTTAATTAGAATATTATAAATTTTAGCTATCTTTAACATTTTATGATATTTTATTATATTTTAAATTTAGCTAATGTTATTTTTAAATTGAAGTATAATCTTCTCTCATTAGTAGCAATATATTTTGATTAATTTAGTTCTAATTCATTTTAAAATTTAGATTTAAATAAATTAACTATAACTGTTCAATTTTAGGTTTAATTTTAGTAATAAACTAACTAAGACTAGCTGAATGAATTCTTATGCTAATCTTTGCTTTCTATTTTACATTCATTTTTAATTAGACTTTTCTAATTTCACTAGAGCCTTATTTAAAAGAATATTATTATTATTCATTAGTATAATAAATCAATATCATTGATAAAAAGAAGGAAAATAATATAATTACATTTTTTCTATTCTCTTTATCGATCCAAAACTAAAAAAGAATACAATATATAGAATAAAAAACAATATTATTTAAATAAAATAGGAAATTTAAAATGTTAATCTAGTAAAATAAAATAGTTTTAAATATTTTGAAGTATTTGAAATATACTTGTTTAAATGACAATAAAAATAGGATAGAGGAATGTAAAGTTGGCAAAAGCATAATAAATAAAAAGGAAGTATTAAGTAATATAAAATAAAATAAAGAAGGGTTCTTAATATAAAATATTATAAATTAAGTAATATAAAATGAAATAAGATAGTACATACATACAATCTAGTTATAGTGTTCAAAATAATTAGAAATCTTATTTAATATTTATTTATCCTTTTTAGGGTATTTTTAATTTAAATTAATAAAAATCACAGTTTTTAAATATTATTAAAAATTAATATGAAAGATTCAACAAATTTATATTTTTTATAAATGATCAATCCTATTCTATCTCTTATTCTATTCCTTCATTCAGTTAGGGTTTATTCTCATGGTTATGTGTCATAGCCTATAGCTAGACAAGAACATTGTTTACGTAAACGGGATTTCAATTCTGGTGCAGCTAATATTTAAGATGAAGGATGTAGAAGGGCTTATGAACATGTTGAATAAAGAAATTTTGATCCAACTTATCAATTTATTTAATCTAATGAAATAGCGGCAATGGCTGGTGAAACTTATACAGACATAAATCATATTAAATAAAATGTTGTACCCACTAATTTATGTGGAGCAAATGCAGATGGATCAGGAAATTTTGGTGACAAATCAGGGTTATCTGTAATAGCTAATTGGACATACACAATTCTAAGAGAAAAAACTGTACAAATTGAATTTTGTGCTTCAGCAACTCATAATCCAAGCTATTGGGAGATTTATATGAGTAAGGATGGCTACAATCCTAGTTAAAAAACATTAGAATGGGATGATTTAGAATTACATGCATAATTTAGTGATATTCAACCAATAAATAAAGGTTAATTCTCAATATGCCAATCCGATTATACCTATAATATGACTGTTACTAATTTACCGGATCGCTAACAACAATTTGTTATTTTTGTTAGATGGTAAAGAAATGATCTAGCAGGTGAAGGGTTTTACAATTGTGTTGATGTAAAATATGAATGATATTCTATGTATAAATAAGTATTTAATATTAATTGATTTACTTAAGTAATTATTAATAAAGAAACCAACTAACTATCTATCTTTAATTAATATTGAATCATCTATTGTTTATATTAATAATTAAGTACTTATATTTCTTTATATTTTACTTCAAAATCCTCCATTAATAAATCTATCATATTTATTTCAATTTATTTTATGGATCAAAAATTTTGAATCTATAATTACCTATGTTAGAAAATTATTAATAATATAGAAATTATAATGTGTAAATGATAGGGATGTTAAGTAATATTTTTACCTTAAGCTTCCTCAAGTTATTGAGTGAACTTAGGCCAATCTCATTTATTATAACTTGAGTATTTTTTACAAATAAAAATCTACATTTTTAAATCCAGCTATTGATTAAGTTAAAAGAGTATAGCAATAATATAATTTAATTAGATAAAACTAAGAATTTTTAGGAATATTAACTTGAAAACTCAGGAGAAATCTATAAAATATTAAGACTTTTTGAATAGAGTACTAACTATATGAAATATCCTCATACCTAATTTAAAATTTTGATATTATCAAAAAGCTAAATACTGAAAGCTAACTTTAATTAAATAGATTTAGAGTTTAATTGAGTATACATTACTTTCGGATTTGAATTAAAGATTGTGTAAAGTATTACCAATTTTAGAAATTATAAACCAACAGATCCAATACTCTAAAGATCCTATAATATAAGGAAATGGTATTTAAAAGTACTTTGGAATAAATATATATTATTTCAATACAATTAAAAGAAAATGATAATCAAAAGCAAGATTTTCGAATCAATCTGAGATAATAGAGTTTTACTAGATAGATAATGATCATAGTGTTTGTGTAAATTATTTTTAGATAAAAATTTAGAATGAAAATAATAATTTCTTCTTGGATATTTAACTTTAAAAGAAAAAAATATTGCCATTAATTTCTTATCCACATAAATGACACAAATGGTGGAATGAAAATAAAGATAAATATTAGTATTTGATATAATTAATTTTTTATATATCTAAATAATACTAATTTAAAAGAAAGAACCTTTTCATATGTTAAAAATATTTATTT
>JH651251.1:58821-95043 GCA_000260095.1 Tetrahymena borealis | reverse complement strand
GGCCACAAAAAGGAATTAATTTTTCTTTTACTAATAAAGAAAGACTAAATTATACATACACAAGGAAGAAAAACTAAATTTAATATGGGATTTAATAGATCAAGTAAAATATTTATATTATTATAATAATAATAATCCCAAAAAAAAATATGAGGAATTCAAAGATTATTTCTTCTATAATTTTACTCTTCCTAATTTCGCATGCTCTACTATGCGAAGGATAACTTTAAGTAATGTCGGCTCTAAAAGAAGTAAGAACTATTAATTTAGCTAAAGAGTTTGGTGTAGCTGCTAATAATTACTAGGTTTCTTCTTCAACTAAATCTCCCTATTAATTGACTTAACCTTTGATTTCTACTTAAGATGATAAGTTCTTTGCTTCTTCTAGATCTTTGATATTATAGCAATTATAAATAGACAGCTAAACAATACAGTAACTTTAGCTATATAAAGATTTGTCTTTACCAGAAGATTAAAGATCTACTATGCTTTCTTTCATTCAAGTAGTGAAAAATAATGATTCTTTGTTAATAACTGAAGTCGCCTCACTTAATTTAAATGAAGCAATAGGAGATGGTACTTTTTTAGAGGTTATTCTCTGTAAGAAAAATACAGGAATTCTTCTCTATGCTATAAAACGTAATTATTTTGTAAGTTTAATTAGATTAGATACAGATAATAAATTATCACTCTCTTAACCTTTTAAACTTTCAAATCAATCCTTATTTCTTAAGTACAGTATTGATTTGTCTAATTCAAAAATCTACTTTACGCTCTAAGATATCCTCAGTTATAAAATTTAATTGAGAACAATTGATATGTAAGGGTAAGTCAGTAATATTTTAGATGAAATAAAGTTGTGTTCTTATGCTATAAATACTGAAATATACGATACCACTAATTATAAGTAAGGACACTTAGTTTTGTGCTAAAATAATAAGGAATAAAAATACTATTTGTATTATGCTGATACTAATCAAAATAAGATAGTTTAGTTATCATTAAATTCTCTAGATAATGAAATTTCTTCTATTTTTAGCATTAATTCCATTAATAATGTAATCATCTTAGTTTAATCCTTAAGGTAAGTCTATGATTAGGTGAGAGTAACATAAATAACTATTAATAAAAACTAATAAATGATAACTAAAATTTATAAAGATATTTCTATTCCAGTGAACACTAGAAACATCATTTAGGCTTTTATTTCTCCCAGTAATGATTTGGTTACTATTGTCACTAACAATATTTTTGTTGGAATTTGTATATCTGAATTTAATGTTGTTTTCTAAATTTAGAATGAATCAATTGACAACTATTTTGCTTTTAGTTATAATCTCTATGGAGAACAAATTGCAATTCAATATTCTTCTACCAGTAAAACTCCAAATTATATTACAAAATTCATCATGACTAATATTCCAAAGCTTACTTTTACTTAGATCTCGTAATAAGAATAAATTTATAGCCTCAGCTTTAATAGTGATACATTAATGATTTAGAAATAAATTATAGCTAATTTAATTACAGAGAATTCAAATGCCATAATAATCAAAAATAAAAATGCCAATTTTCTTACTCTATAAACTACCCCCTCAGAATTAATTAATATGGAAATTGAAAAATATTTTATTGGATATATCACTAATGGAGATGTTTCTGATACTTTCAATAATGCTCACTTACAATCATTGGAAAAGAGATTAGCCTAAAGAACCATAGAGCCTATTAAAGTTTTTTCAACATTTACTCAATATTATTTAAAAGAATCTTTAGATATTTGGGAATAGTAAAATATTATAAGTATTATAAGATATTTATTTGATGAATAAAAAGCTTATAGCTATGGTAAAATTATTCTTACAACTCCTATTTTAAGTATTGACGAATAGTCAGGCTACTTCCTAAACACTAGTGCTGAAGGGGAATAGTAAATTAATGTCTTCTTCATAGAAGAAGAAGGAAGTATAAGGTATACATTTGCTACAATTAACCCCGCTTGTAATAAATAATCTTAGCTACTCTTCTCTGGTGATACATTAAATAATTAAGTTGTAGTACTATGCGATAAATCTATTAAAGTATATAGATTCAGTCAAATAAAAAACTTCATGGTAAACTCATATTCTTTAGACTATCCAACTGATAAAATAGTTGGAACTATTACTAAGATAGAAATTTAACCTTCAGGTCTTCTTTATATTACTGATGATCATAGTATTATTGCTATTGATGTTAACTAAAATTTTTATGTAGGCCAAGTGTTAATTCCTGCTAATCCTGAAGGATAATTCACAGGATAGGTTATATTCTTCACAGAATCCTTTATTGTTGCTAGAAATGATAATAACTCCCCAATTATTTAGCAATTCTCTTATAATAAATTTAAAGGTACTTAAGCAATAATGATCAGAACATTTTTGAATTTTGGATACAATAATTGGATTGGGAACAGACTTTAGTCTATCAAGAATTTTAGCTTAAATTCAAACTAAGAATTTTTAATTGTCGATACCAAAATTGATGATTAGAATATTAAAAAATTATTCTATAGAGTTTCTATTTCTGGAGATATTCAAGCTCAAAATTAATTGCTGACAACTATGAATCTTAATAAATCTACCCCTTTCTTTGCAGGCCCTTCAATGGTGGGTTACTACCTTAATGAAAACTATGTTTACTTTGAGCTATTCTATAAATTGACTCTGTAAGCTTAAATTAATATAAATCCCATCACTTTTACTAAATAAATAGCCAATATTTTAACTGGGGTATTAACAATAAATGATAACTATTAGATAAATTTAAACCTCTTTTACTATAGAAATGTGGCAAGTTAGTATAGCTAAATTATGAATGACACTGATCTTATATAATATTATAAAAATAATATTTTTTAATTACCTTTTTCAAATAAGTTTGATGATAAATAGCTTACTAATTGCCACCTATTTGGATGGACTAATGGTAATTATAATAGATTTTATGACTATAATATGGATTTTACTTAAAGAATCATAAATGAAGCTAATTAAATCAATATAAAACTTAAAGAAAGCTAAAACTAAATAATGGTTATGCCAAATGCATTAATGATTTCTACAACTTAAGGAATATTTGTTGAATAGTTAACCATATCAAGTGCATATTTACCTAATTGCAAATTTGTTATAGAAGGCGGGAAACTGGATATCTCAAAAACAGCAGCAGGGAAAACTGTTATCAAATAGAATATTTATTCTATTTCTTTCGATTATCTTCTTTCTGATACGATTACTTTAACTAATTATTTAATATAAGGTATTTATGATTAATACCCTACTTCTTAACCAGTTATTTCACTAGTTTAAAAAAATTCATATGCTTATGATAGCAAAATACTTATAAGTCAATAAATTGTCACAATTATATCTGATGCTAATCTTGGATTATTAGCCTTGCTCTAAGAAATAGGAAGTTCTTCCTCTTAAGTTTGCAAAATTCTATTGATTTCAAATACTCATTAAAATACTTTCTCTTTTGATTGTAATATTTATTAATCAATAAGCAATCTATAGATATCTAACATTATTTACATTCAATCCTCAAATTAGAATGTATTTGTTTCTTAGGGAAAAATCTATTATGGATTCACTTAAGATTTAAGTAAGTACTCTGCCCTTGACTTTCAAAGTCTATTCATTCAGAAAGGTGTTTTTATTAATTTAGATCAAAATATATAATACTCTTAGAAATTATCAGAGTCCTCTATTATAGTATCGTACTTCTAAGGGAATTCTTTCATTTTAACTCTTGAATTTAAAAATAATTAAATTTCTATCAACGATAGCATTAAAACTCTCTATTTATAATCAGGATTATCATTTGTTGGCTCTTCTTATTAGAATTAATAAAACTAGATCTTTTAACTATTTAAATCACTTTTAGATCAGAATATCTACTATATAGTTATGTATGAATAATATAATTAGTCTTAGACTGATTATTTGATAAAATCTTCCTATAAATTCACTTATGAAAAGGAGTTAGCATAGTCTATGATTTCTTGGTATAATGGTTAACTTATTTTGGGAATGAGTAGCTTATAAGATGGTTCTGTTATCCCAAGTACTTTTAGTATATAAGATAAACCTTAGGTAAAAATTAGCAATTTGGTAAAGGAATATAAGGTATATGAAGTGACAGTAAATGATTTTTCTTTTGCTATTTAACCTATCTAAGCAAATAATAGGATTATATTAGACACAAAAGTCATATTTTACCCAATCTAAAGTTCTGATAGCTTAACATATCAAAAGATGATGAATTTTTCAATGATTATTTTCATACTATCATGTTTCATTTGATAGAAATAATATTGATAGTTGATTAGATTGTTATTACAAAATTATATAATAAGTAAAATATATATCTTTATAGAAAAAATAGGTAAAAATTATTCATTTAACATTTTTAAAAGATACATTGAATCATTTTACATTTGGTAATTAAAAAAAATAATTATTTGTATATTCATTTTATGAAATTGAAATTTGATTATCAGAATAATTCGATTATTTACATTTAAAAATATTATAATTTATTTTACATTAACATCAAATAATTAAATTTTTTCTTATTTAATATTTTGAAACAATTATCTTTAAATAGTTAGATAGTTTATATTAAGTTATTTATTAAATTACTATTTAATTAGACTATTAAAGCAACTTAATAGGTTACTTAATTTTAAATTATTAGATAATAAAGAAGTATTTTTGATAGATTAATAAAATTTTGTTTTTAATAAATAAATAATAGTTTAAATTCAAAAGAATCTTAAAAATACAAATTAGTTTTAAATATAAAATTTAAATATATTTATGAATAGATTTTACCATAAAAATTAATATTTACATTTTTAATTAACTAAGAATAGGATTGCTTGATTAGGATTAAAATAGAAAAGAAACACTGATCAGTTAGGCAATTAATCATTAATAATAAAAGGTTCAACTTTTCTTCAAACAAATTGCAAACTATAATTTCATTTTTGCATATCTTCTGGCCTAACTATAAATATTATTACTATTTTATTAAAAACTAAAGCAGTTATAACAAAACATTTATTAAAATAGGTTTTATTTTCCTATTTGCGCTAATTGTAATTATAAAGATATAATTATTATAAAAAAAAAATCTTACAATTGAAGATAAAATGAACATTTTTAAAAAATTAACATTCACTTTTAAATTAATAATGATACAATAAATTTAAATAGTATAGTGTTATGTATTAAATAATCAAATTTAGATAGAATACCCTTTAAATTTTTAACAAGTATTACCCAATAAATCATTTTAAAAAATTAGCTAAATCATTTTTTAAATTAGTAAATTAGAGGATATATGAATATTTTAAAAATAAAGTCCTTCTATCAATTATCTAGAGAAAGTAGAATTCTATTAATCATTAATAAACTTGTACAAATACATGTTATATAAATAAAAAGTTAATTGATTAATAATCTTTTCTTTTATTATTAATATATAATTTTTATTTAAGTATACCTTTCAATTATTAAGACTGCAGGTTTACTAAGTAATTTAAGTGATGGTATTATCTTAACCGAAAAATTCATATTCTTGGTTCCTTAAGCAACCTGTAGTGTAAATGTCAGAATCTATTTTCTTAAGACTAATATAAGTAATGGTAAACTACAGAGGCTAGTCACAAGTATTTGCAATGGCAAATTTACATTTCACATTAAAACCACCAAAACATTTACCCCCTAATTAAACGCATAGAGGATAATCATTACTCGATTAGAGAAGAGTTTCACTTGATTAAGATCTGCTTAGAGTGTATATAGTGGCAACTCCTAATAAAGTAATCAAAGATACAAAGAGGATATTAGAATTAATTCTCATTTTTATTTTTTATTTCCTTTCTTCTTAAGGTTTTTTTAATACTAAATTTTTTCTAATAGTTTTCAGCACTAAATTTCAATTTGATTTTAAGCTTAATAGATTTGTATTAACTGCATTTATTACTTTGTTTCTGAATATCTTTTAATAAAAGAATTAATAAGTAATGAGAGATAATATTAATAGTTGGTGGTTATTAATTTGTGCAATTAGATTAATAAAAGAATATATACATTAATAGATACAATAGACTAATTACACTTTTAATAAATTTAATATCTAATCATTTTTAATATAGAATCAAACTATAAGAGTAGCATAATATTTATTATATTTTTTAAGATGTAGAATGAGTATGACAAAAGTTTTTGGATTAATAAAAGAATATATGCATTAATTGATAAAATAGACTAATTACTATTATAATAAATTGATTTTCTATTGATTTTTATAAAAGAATAATACTATAAGTAGTATAATATTTATTATTAGATGTTTAAGAAGTAGTCTTTGATTGGGTTACATCTGATTTTGATTATTTATTAATTCATTTTGTTAATTTTTAACAAAAATGTTATTGCTTTTAAAAAGATATTTTATTTAAATAAAAGTAGAACACTCTTTAATCATCTTTGTTATAAATCAATTTATATTACATAACATAATTTATTCAATCTTTAATTAGAAATACATAGTAATTTGTATAATAAAGCAATAATTAGTTTATGGTAAAATTTGTTAGTAAAATATTATCTTTGGAGTAGTAAATTTTAAAAAGTAAGGATACTAGAAAAGCTACAGCATTAACCTAAAATACATTCGGTCGAATGACCTAAATTTATATATTTTTAAATATTTTTTTATTTTTAAATTAATTAAAAAAGACTAAATATAAAGAAGTAAATAGTCAAAATGGTGGATTATTTTTAAATGAGTATCTTTTACTAATATCATCTCCAATCAATTTCCAAGCTTTTTATTATCTTTTTACCCATTCTCTATGGTATGGCTAATCACTTTTGACAATAGTCCAATCAGGGTGATTCTAATGCATGTACTCTTAAAATTAAATGCCTAATTATTCTGTAAAATAAGTGTAAACTTTAGAAGTTTTATCTTTATCTCTATAAAGAACATCTTTAAATTGCTTGATGGAAGATCCTCCTTCTTATAATACTTAAATTAAAAATTCACATTTATCAGGGCCATTTCTTTAAGGTTATTCCCATTTTACCCAAAAATCAAATTACAAATTAGGTTTAGGACGTTTTTTTAAGTAGACATGCTCTACTGGAGTATCTGTAAAAGGTACTGATTAATTCTTGTCAATTTATAAAAATGTAAGACACTTAGGGCATTCCCTTTTAAAATAAAATATAACAGTGCCACAAGGACATTTTATATAGAGATCTAGATCGTGAATATTATACCAAGTCAAACAAATGAACAAATTATTGGTATTTAAAGAGTATTAAGAAATTCGCTCTGTTAATTGTTTAGTATCTATTTTAGTTTTTCTAAAGTATTTTGAGATGTTAGTTTCACTATTGCAGTAATCAAATACTAACTATTTTTCCTATTTTTTATCTATCTCATAAACACCTTTAAAAGCCATCAACGAATGAAATTTAAGACTATGCTTTCCTGAATGACCTTTTTCTTATTAGCATGGCTAGTTACAAAAAGGACAGGTCTCTGGACAACACCTACCAATAATTAAATATTCTTGATAATTATTCTCTGTGAATTCAACTATTTCCTTATAATGCTATTATTGTTGATAAAGTGAGATAATCTTTTATGTATTCACTTCATTAAGTTTTAATATTATATTTTTAGCTTCAATATTGATATCGTAATTAGTATTTTCTGTGTAGAGTTTAATCAATTTCTCAATAAATTCTTTTGGCTAATTAATCTCTAGTAAGGTTGGATCTTAACTTTTGCAAATTTGACTAAAAATCTAACTGCTTTAATATTAGTTTTCTATTTGTAAAAAGGTTGTTTAGTCTTAATCAAATTTAAATTATTGTAAGATATTCTTTAAGCTCTCTTAGTATTTACTTTAATTTCCAGTTATAACAGCATTAAAATTTTCTGCTAAATATTTATTATAGGTTTTAATATTATTTTCATCCAACTCGATCAAATCGAATTATGAATAAATGTTATATAAAAAAACTAACTTTTAAATTAAGACAAAGTGTAGATTGCTGATATCTTACAGCATTTAATATTCTTACTATTTAACTATATTATCTTTATATTTTTTTAATATTTCTTTATTTTTCTAACATCTAAATTCATAGAAGTTATCTATAAACAATTATATATCCTATTTATTGCATGAATCTGACCCAAAACTTTAGTAGCAATAATCATTTAGATCAACAGGAGATATGTCTAGAGATTCTTTACGTAAATTTGTTATAACATTACTTTTAAATTTAGCAGAAATCGTTTTTGCTATATTATTATTCATGCATTCTATAAGCTCTATCATATTTTTCTTTTCGCTTATTCCTTCTTTTATCATTATTAGAATTTTATCTTTCAGATCTTTTGCAAAGTTTTAGAAATATTTTATATTATCATTTTAATGTTTTTTAATTCTTTAGATTTGATAGTCTACAAATGTGTAGAATAAGCACTCTACTATAATATCAGTTTTGAATTTTTAATTAAAATCTAAGCTATCTTATTGGAGATCATAAGAAGCTTCCTCAATCATCTACTGCAATTTTCTAATAACATTCTCTTAATTATCTTCTTCATTAAGTAAGTTTGAAGAAAGCTCAATCAGATAAGTTAATATACATTCTTTTAAAACTATAATTTTTTGATTAGATTTTTGACTTATTCTTTGTTCTATTATTTTACTACTTTTAATAGTAATTTTCTCCTTTAAATACTCCTAATTCATTTAATTGTTATACAATTTTTCCTTTTAACGATCAATCAAATCCGTATTTTTCTTAATTTATTAATTATATGAGCTACTATTTATATTAATTGTCTAATCAACTTACTTTGAAATTTAAATTCCAGCTTAAATTTAATTATCCTCTTAATCATATTAGATTCCAAGAGAATACAATTTTAATTTTTCTATTATTTAATTTTAAGAATATTATTGAATATTATAGAGACTCTATTAGCCATAGCATATATTTTCATATAGCATTTTTACTAGTGTAATGCTAAAAGGTTATTCTTCAAATTTTATAGATTTTAAATAAGAATAAAAACTCTACTCAATATTATCACAAATATATTAAATTTTGGGTTCTTTTTTTTCTAGTTCTAGTCTTAATTCCTTTTCTAATATACTAATTTCATCTTAAAAAATTTAATTTAACTCCTCTTCTCTTCTTTATATTTCTTCTTAGTCATTTACATGGTTTAAACTAAATAAATATTCTTAAAGCTTCTTTTTAAGCTACAATAATTTCTTTTTTATTTTGCATTCATTATCAAAAGATATTATAGTTTCTTCCCAAAGTTATTCTTACTTTAATTACATTAATAATATGTCTTAAGTTAAAGAATCTTTATATTCTTTAATTAAATCTAAGTTTTAATATCCCTCAGTAAGTCTTTAATAGTCATTTGAAATAATATTAATATTTTCATTATATTTTAATTTAAGATAATATCTGCATTTTTCCTTAATATCTGTCAGTTCCTAATTTTATTGAATCAAAATTTTCTCATGCTTTAATCGTATATCACTTAAATCTTAGCTTATAGTTGAATAATTTGGAGATTCTTTAATTTATTTAATTATTAATCCTAAACAATTCCTGTCTTCTATTTCCTTGATACTGTCAATCATAAATATATCAAAATTCTATTATATTGCTTTCCAGCAAGAAGAGCAGCTATTCAACCAATCATTCAAAGATTTTCTTGAATTAGATTCAGCATCATTAAAAATCTTTTATTTTAATGTTTCTATTGCTTTCATAAATTGCTTGTCTGTTGTCATTTTTTCATATAGAATAGTATCATCATCCTATTCTAAATATGTTGTTTCTATATTGAATGCACTTCTCATTAAAACTAGACTATTTTCACCTTTAAAATCTAAGCATTACTAAAGTTATATTTTATTTATTTTAGCTACTTCTTAGAGTTCTTTTTCTATTGCAAGAAGTACTTCACTCATTTTTATTTAATCTATATCAGCCATATTTCTAAGACAAAATATAAGTTCGGGTTTATGGTTAAGCTCTTTAAGCTTATTTCCTGCAAAGAGAGCTATAGAAAGAATTTTTTTCATTGAAATATTAATTTCTCCATTTACATTTACTATAACTTTATTCGCACAGGCCATTGAAAGTAATGTTAACCTTTTATCATATGTTTCATCAGCCTTTTCTATAGAAAGTAATCCTTCTGTATCCATAACTAGAACTAGATAGTATCTATTATTGTAGTATACTTTTCTTAAAGAGATATCCATTCCTTTTGTACATCTACCTGAACTAACTTTAAAGTCACACCCAAAAATCGTATTAATTAAAGTTGATTTACCAGTACTCTAAGGTCCAAGAATAGCAACGGGTAAAAATTCGAAGGTATTATTAGTTTATTGACTAATATTCATTTCTTTACTTATTTCATCAAATATATCTTTAAGAATAGCATAGTTAATAGAATTATTATTTCCATCTATAATTTCTATAGACCTCCCTTCAAGAAATTGATTTTTTAAAATTGATATTACATTTTTATGACTAGAATCACTTCCATTTTTTAATTTTAAGGATTAAGTAATATTAATCATTTCTCTTTAAAAAAGATCCTTTGACATCATTGAATTTTCATGTTATTTAGATTCAAATATTAATTTCTTTTTTATTTCTTAGTAGTTAGTATTAATTTATTACCACTCTTCATCTTTGGTAGCTTAGTTTTTAACCCAGTTTTCTACTTAATCAGAGTTAATTTCTTTCTTTGTTTGTACTTCATCATAATATTTTTTTTCACAATCATTTAGCTTATTTTGACATTTTTACAATTCTCTCCTTAAATCTTAAATTTTTAATTCTATAGGTTTTAATATAGGTTTTGCAATTAAATCTATTAGTGCTTCAAATTCATTCAGCTCTTCTTCCTTTTTTGCACAAAAGGCATCAATATAAAATTCAACTATAGGATGTACTCCTAATTCATTTTAAATATTCCTATTTTCGTTCATTTCTGCTAAAATCTTATTTATTTGTATTTTTGAATCTGTTCTTTGTTTTAACCCTAATTTATTTTTTAGGATTTACAACTCAGTATTTTCATCCATAATTGTTAAATTCACAAATATTTGGTTTTTAATATTTTCTTTTCCTTTGAATAACTATTAGTACTTGCTAGTATAAGGTGTTCTACATTATTTGTTCTATAGGTTCATTTATTTTCTTAACTATAAAATTTCTTACTCTTAATAATATTAATTTTCATAGTATATTCCTTAAATAATTATCATCATTAGTTTGCTAACATTCTCTAGCTTAAAGTCTAACTTTATAGTAATTTAAGGATACTTTTTTTAAATTTAAGCCATCTCTTTTGACATATCCCAATAATTCTTTATTGATTCTTGTTTATTAGATTCTATTTTTTTTACATTCTTACCAAACCCTATTTATTTTTTTAATTCTTTCTTCAATAAAACAAGATCTCTAGCATAAATTCCTTAGCTTTTATCAACTTGAGTTTGAGAAATTTAGGTAAAAGTACTACCATCAAATGAAGACTAATTTTCTTACACCTCTTCTTTATTGAAAGCTTTATCTTTAAGGAGAAAAATTATTTAATTTAACTTTATATTATGACCTAATAAATTTTCTTTTATTTCTTATAAATTTTAAAGAGTTTTAGCTTAAACTAAAATCCAATACTAGTAGTATTTAGCCATTTTAAGAATGATTGATAACCTATCTTTCTTTTTTAAGCAATTTCCATGAACATCAATTATATTTAATCCAATCGTTAATTGAGATGAATTAAAGCAAATGTCGATATCATTTTCAAAAATATTATGATTAATTGTTGAAAAGTTTGTGCTATAAATGTGATTTAATGTTGTTGAAGCTCCACATTGCCCATCTCCAATAGAAATCAACAATGTTGTATTATTCTATAAATATTATCTAAAAAATGAAAGACTGAATGTGCTTTTAATAGTGTTGCTTTATTAATCTAGCCATTTGTAAACTAAAGAAAAAGGTTAACAAAATTTATTATAACTCGTGATAATAGTTTAGTTTAAGATAGGTTTTTAATTAAATTTTTCGAGTACGAATGTCATGAAATTTTTTTGATTAAGCTGATATTCTGGTCTAGAATTATCATCACAAAAGAGGAGAAATAGTTCTTCAAAATTTTTGGCCTACTTTAAAGATGTTTATATGTAAGGCATCAATATATTGATAATACCTTCCTCTTCATACTCGATAGATTAAGTTTCTCCAATACCAAATTTTTTCAATTCATTATTAATGTAATCACTACTTAAAGTATACATACATTGCATAAAGTTTTTAGGAATTCTACTAGGGTCTTTACCTAAAAGTCTTTAAACTATGATTAAAAAAGTAGATTCTTTATTTTGTTACTCTAAATATGAAAGCTAATTAATCTCTTCTTATTATAATAGATTTAATTAAGTTAAGATTGATTTGTAACTCTGAAGCCACTTTATAAACTTGGATTCTGAAAATAAAGCTTTTATAAGTTCTTAAAAATCTTCGATATTTAAAACATCTACATTAATTTTGAAAGTTGAATGAAGATTCTCTAATCTCTAATCAGAATCCTTAGCATTTTCTATTGTCTCTATTTTTTCCATTTCATATAGTAATTTAGGAATTTAATATATCCCTTTTTCTTCTATAAGGATATCAGATTTATCTTTAAGTATTTCTATTAATTCAATTCTCAAGAGATTTCTTTCTAGAAGTAAATGAAATGGATGTTCTTTTTTTTCCTTAAAATCTGAGTATGCTAAAAGCATAGCCTAATACTCAGATTAATTTCTAGACGACTCTAGTTAATCAATAAAATCTTATTTTTCTTTTATTAATATAGCAGGTAATTTCATTTAGTCATTTCTTTAATTAGGTAGTAGTGATTAAAGATATTATCCCTCTATTTATTTATTTTTAAATTATTTTTTAAAGAATGTAACTGTTTATTAGAATTTTGATTTGTCAAATGCTTGATCAGTTATATTCTGATAGCTTGAAAGGTATTCAGTTTTTAAAAAATGCTTTTATTGCTATTCTTAAAAATCTATCTAAATTTCTATGGACTTAATATCTTTGATTTCTTAAGAATCTTCCTAGATTATGATCTGTTAACGTATTCCTCCATATTCAGCCTATTACTTTACCATTTATTATTAGAACTCATCTTAGAGATCCTCATTTTTTTAAGTTTTTTAGTTTTCATCTAAAATATCACATTTATTTTGGATTAATGGTTATTAAATTAGATCATTTCTTTTCAATTATAATTTTCCAGTAATTTAACCAATTAAATTATTGTGTAAGTCCATTTCAAGCTATGTAACTTCTCCATATGGTATTCCTAAAAATTTTTATACTAATAAAGATATCTTCTCTTTATTAAAAGCAGTCAATTCCTCTTAAATTGCATCAAGCAGTTATTAAATAACCTCTTAAGTAACTTTCTATGAAAATTTCATTTAAATCTAATCTTTTAAGAGGTCCCACCTAATTTGGTCAAATTCAATATTATTTGTGATTAGTTCACTTTAATTATTTTCAACTTAGCCACTCTCTTGTAATTCTTAACATTCTTCTTCTTCTTCAAAATAATTTTCTCTTTCTTGTAGTCCATGGGGAAGTTTTTAATCCTCGCTCATCTCCCCTATTATGAAAATGGTGTAGTATTAATAAAGATTATTTTTTTTTATTAAATTTATTTACTTTTCCAATATTTTTATCTAGTTATATCTGAATTCTCTTATATTATTTTAAAAAATAAAAAATTATTTGAAAAGGCTCATTTCATTCCATTATTAAACAACTTAATTGTCTTTCTTAGACCAATCAAATCTAATTTATTTAAGTACCCCTATAAATCAATCTACTCCTTTGTAAAAGAATTTAGTAATCTAAATAATTGTGATTACATTATAATTCTTTTAATTACTTAGATTTCTTTAATTGTAATAACTATACAGATTAATTAATAAATCAACAAAAGTCAGATCTTTCAATTCAAGTTTATTATTTGAAGTAATAATTAATAATTTGATTATTTATCTTAAGTAGGAACTATTTTGTATATGGAATTTTTAATGTGATCCTTTCAAAATTAGTAAGCTAAATTCAAAATTAGGATAGATTTAATTAAAAAAGAGCCAATCAAAATAAGATAAATTAAACTTATTTCTACTTCAACACACTTATTCGTTTAATGAATAGAGTCATTAATATGAAAAATATATAATTTTGTTATTTAGACTATCTAAGTAAGAATACATTTAGTAGGAAAATAGCTAATATTTATTTTGACTTACTAAGTGAAAAAAGATTAATCATAATAATATCTTTTTATCAAAAGAGAATATGATTATTTTTTCTACGTTTCTCTTTAAGAAAGTTGATTTTATTTTTTAATAAAAGAAATTAATTTGATTGCAATGTTAATATTTTCGATCCTAATTAGACTTCTTAATTAAATGATTAGAAATGAAACTCGCTCTTAAGATAAGAAATTGTATTCATATTTTTACACAATGAAAATTTATATTTCTTTAGATTTTCTATATTCTCAAACCTAATCTATTTAGATACAATATATATATATATAGAAGAAAAGGCGTAATAGCGCATTATATAGATATTTTTAAAAAATTAAAATTTTTCTAATCTAAAGTAGGGCCTATATTTTCTATTTAAAATGTTTATTGCAAAATGATTCCCCCTCCTTATTTAGGAAAAAGTGATATCAAAGACTGATGTATTTCTTATTTTTAGAAAACATTTGTTTGTAGACTATCTTATAAAGGTATTGCATTAAAAATGATTGATAAGGGAAATTGAATTATCTAAAAGAAATATTATTAATCAATAGAAAATATTATAAATTTCTTATTAATAAAAAATCAACTTTACTTTCATCATATAAAGAGTTGAAAAATTCAATAACTACCAAATTCCTTATTGAAAAAAAGTAATTAAATATAGATCTTAGATAGATTTTAATTGATATTAAGTAATTAAACATTTTTTGTAGAAAGAAATTATTATTCGTAAACTAAAAAAATCCTACCTTATTTATTTTCTTTGCTTCTAATAATAATTATTTACTCTAAAATATGTGTTTAATTAAATTGGAGATTGAAAATATTCATGATCAACAAATCAAATCAATAAAGAAATGATATATACAGATGTTTCATATAAAGTAACCAGCGGCACTTTAATATGATTTGATTTTTATTAAATAAAAGCAAATGCATACAAAAAAAATACATTGGTTACTTTATATGAAACATCTGTAAATACATAAAAACCCCTTTCTTCAGAATTAAAAATTAGTAACCATTTAATTTAAAGTATTATAATCAGAAATCTATTGAAAAATAATATTCAAATATCTAAAAGATAATATAAATTGTCATTAATCAAAATCAAAGTTATATTAATTTCTTTTGGCAAAGAATTTTCTTTTATAATAAAAAGAATTGAAATACTCACCAAATTCCTTTAATTATCTAATTAAAAACAGTCATCTGCCAGCCTATGATGTATTTTTGGTGATTAAGAATACCCTATTAGGAAATTCAAAATATAGATCCAAATAATTTCCTATTATGTCTATATCCTTCTTCTAACTAACTTTAATCCTCCATTGTTTATATTAACATAACTTACATATTTTTATATTTCTGACATAAATTATTCTATTTCCTAAATAATTAAACATGTTTTAGATTTAATAAGCCTTCAATTTCAATTGATAATTGGCTTTTATAGAAAACAATTTAAATTGAATTTAAGTAAATTATTTTGAAAATAAAACTAGATAAATTGCATATTTAAAAAAGAAGATTAATTTAGATGAAACGATTGGATATTCTTTACTACAAATAATTTTGTTGAATTCATTGATATTTTCATATTAATTTCAATCATCATTTTGTAAATCTAAATTAAAAGATTCAGCTAATAAATTAGATTACATAATTTCTTTTACTAAGTGATTAGACTGATTTATAGGGATGGTTTAATCTATTAGATTTGGCATGAATAGTTATTTAGTTTATTTAAGAGGAGAAAGAATTATGTCTTTTCAAATAATTTTTTATATTTTATAATATTGACAAATCATATATACTTATATCAAAAAATTAAAAATTAAAAAGAAAGGTAAAATATACTTTAAAAATGAGGTGATATTTAATAAATAATTTTATGATTATAACATATAAAAAGATTGAAAATTAATACCTCTCTAAATAATTTCAAGTTAGAGAATAATAATTAGAAATGAGGAGCTAAATAGAAAATAATGAGCTTAAACTTATTGAAACTAATATTTAGAATGATTAAAATTGGAGGAACTTCTTAGAAGGTAAAATTAAAGAGAATATCCCATAGACACCAAATTAAGAGATTATTTAATAATTGTTTGATGCAATTTAAGATGCATTGGCTCCTTATAATAGAGAAAAGATATCTTATTTAATAACTTATTTTTTAGGAATACCTGATGGATAAGTTATAGAGCTTGAAACTTAGTTAAATCTAAAAATAATTAGCTATAATAAAGGGAGGAGGAATTTAGAAATAGAAAATCTAATATAATAGCCAACATTTCAAAAATAAAATGAAATTTAAAATCAAGATTAAGAAATCTATTAAAAAATAGAGTTAAAAATTGATTCTTAAATAGAGGAAAATAACAACAGCATTCTTGAATTTCTATCAAATATAATTAATTAAATGCCTGAAACTAAAATCCTTCACTCGAAAAGACCTAAGCTTTAGACTTAACTATTAGAAGAGATGAATAAATAGTATAATTGTGGTTCACTTGATTTTAATACTTTAAAAAAATGTATTAAGTCAAGTGAAACTTAAATATTTTAATTAGAAGTCATCAACAATTTTGAAGCATATTAATTAAAACAAACTTCTAAAACCAAATGTTTTTCAAATGATTAGAATGTAATACATCAGACATAGAATTAATTTAATTTTCCATTAACAATAGAATTCTTTTAAGTATACTTTAAAAACGATGAGATAAAATAGTAGTATCTTTAATCATTACTACCTTGTTAGAAAAATGATTTAATGAAATTACCTGCTATATTAATAAAAGAAAAATAAGATTTTATTGATTAACTAGAGTCGTCTAGAAATTAATCAGAGTATAAGGCTATGCTATTAGCATACTCAGGTTTTAAGGAAAAAAAAGAGCATCCATTTCATTTACTTCTAGAAAGAAATCTCTTGAGAATTGAATTAATAGAAATACTTAAAGATAAATCTAATATACTTAAAGAATAAATTGGGATGCACGAAATTCCTAAATTACTATATGAAATGGAAAAAATAGAGACAATAGAAAATGCTAAGGATTCTGATTAGAGATTAGAGAATCTTCATTCTACATTCTAAATTAATAGAGATATTTTAAATATCGAAGATTTTTAAGAACTTATAAAAGCTTTATTTTCAGAATCCAAGTTTATAAAATGGCTTCAGAGCTAAAAATCAATCCTAACTTAATTAAATCTATTATAATAAGAAGAGATTAATTAGCTTTCATATTTAGAGTAACAAAATAAAGAATCTACTTTTTTAATGATAGTTTAAAGACTTTTAGGTAAAGACCCTAGTAGAATTCCTAAAAACTTTATGCAATGTATGTATACTTTAAGTAGTGATTACATTAATAATGAATTGAAAAAATTTGGTATTGGAGAAACTTAATCTATCGAGTATGAAGAGGAAGGTATTATCAATATATTGATGCCTTACATATAAACATCTTTAAAGTAGGCCAAAAATTTTGAAGAACTATTTCTCCTCTTTTGTGATGATAATTCTAGACCAGAATATCAGCTTAATCAAAAAAATTTCATGACATTCGTACTCGAAAAATTTAATTAAAAACCTATCTTAAACTAAACTATTATCTCTAGTTATAATAAATTTTGTTAACCTTTTTCTTTAGTTTACAAATGGCTAGATTAATAAAGCAACACTATTAAAAGCACATTCAGTCTTTCATTTTTTAGATAATATTTATAGAATAATACAACATTGTTGATTTCTATTGGAGATGGGCAATGTGGAGCTTCAACAACATTAAATCACATTTATAGCACAAACTTTTCAACAATTAATCATAATATTTTTGAAAATGATATCGACATTTGCTTTAATTCATCTCAATTAACGATTGGATTAAATATAATTGATGTTCATGGAAATTGCTTAAAAAAGAAAGATAGGTTATCAATCATTCTTAAAATGGCTAAATACTACTAGTATTGGATTTTAGTTTAAGCTAAAACTCTTTAAAATTTATAAGAAATAAAAGAAAATTTATTAGGTCATAATATAAAGTTAAATTAAATAATTTTTCTCCTTAAAGATAAAGCTTTCAATAAAGAAGAGGTGTAAGAAAATTAGTCTTCATTTGATGGTAGTACTTTTACCTAAATTTCTCAGACTCAAGTTGATAAAAGCTAAGGAATTTATGCTAGAGATCTTGTTTTATTGAAGAAAGAATTAAAAAAATAAATAGGGTTTGGTAATAATGTAAAAAAAATAGAATCTAATAAACAAGAATCTATAAAGAATTATTGGGATATGTCAAAAGAGATGGCTTAAATTTAAAAAAAGTATCCTTAAATTACTATAAAGTTAGACTTTAAGCTAGAGAATGTTAGCAAACTAATGATGATAATTATTTAAGGAATATACTATGAAAATTAATATTATTAAGAGTAAGAAATTTTATAGTTAAGAAAATAAATGAACCTATAGAACAAATAATGTAGAACACCTTTTACTAGCAAGTACTAATAGTTATTCAAAGGAAAAGAAAATATTAAAAACCAAATATTTGTTAATTTAACAATTATGGATGAAAATACTGAGTTGTTAATCCTAAAAAATAAATTAGGGTTAAAACAAAGAACAGATTCAAAGATATAAATAAATAAGATTTTAGCAGAAATGAACGAAAATAGGAATATTTAAAATGAATTAGGAGTACATCCTATAGTTGAATTTTATATTGATGCCTTTTGTGCAAAAAAGGAAGAAGAGCTGAATGAATTTGAAGTGCTAATAGATTTAATTGCAAAACCTATATTAAAACCTATAGAATTAAAAATTTAAGATTTAAGGAGAGAATTGTAAAAATGTCAAAATAAGCTAAATGATTGTGAAAAAAAATATTATGATGAAGTACAAACAAAGAAAGAAATTAACTCTGATTAAGTAGAAAACTGGGTTAAAAATTAAGCTATCAAAGATGAAGAGTGGTAATATATTAATACTAACTATTAAGAAATGAAGAAGAAATTAATATTTGAATCTAAATAACATGAAAATTCAATGATGTCAAGGGATCTTTTTTAAAGAGAAATGATTAATATTACTTAATCCTTAAAATTAAAAAATGGAAGTGATTCTAGTCATAAAAATGTAATATCAATTTTAAAAAATCAATTTCTTGAAGGGAGGTCTATAGAAATTATAGATGGAAATAATAATTCTATTAACTATGCTATTCTTAAAGATATATTTGATGAAATAAGTAAAGAAATGAATATTAGTCAATAAACTAATAATACCTTCGAATTTTTACCCGTTGCTATTCTTGGGCCTTAGAGTACTGGTAAATCAACTTTAATTAATACGATTTTTGGGTGTGACTTTAAAGTTAGTTCAGGTAGATGTACAAAAGGAATGGATATCTCTTTAAGAAAAGTATACTACAATAATAGATACTATCTAGTTCTAGTTATGGATACAGAAGGATTACTTTCTATAGAAAAGGCTGATGAAACATATGATAAAAGGTTAACATTACTTTCAATGGCCTGTGCGAATAAAGTTATAGTAAATGTAAATGGAGAAATTAATATTTCAATGAAAAAAATTCTTTCTATAGCTCTCTTTGCAGGAAATAAGCTTAAAGAGCTTAACCATAAACCCGAACTTATATTTTGTCTTAGAAATATGGCTGATATAGATTAAATAAAAATGAGTGAAGTACTTCTTGCAATAGAAAAAGAACTCTAAGAAGTAGCTAAAATAAATAAAATATAACTTTAGTAATGCTTAGATTTTAAAGGTGAAAATAGTCTAGTTTTAATGAGAAGTGCATTCAATATAGAAACAACATATTTAGAATAGGATGATGATACTATTCTATATGAAAAAATGACAACAGACAAGCAATTTATGAAAGCAATAGAAACATTAAAATAAAAGATTTTTAATGATGCTGAATCTAATTCAAGAAAATCTTTGAATGATTGGTTGAATAGCTGCTCTTCTTGCTGGAAAGCAATATAATAGAATTTTGATATATTTATGATTGACAGTATCAAGGAAATAGAAGACAGGAATTGTTTAGGATTAATAATTAAATAAATTAAAGAATCTCCAAATTATTCAACTATAAGCTAAGATTTAAGTGAGATACGATTAAAGTATAAGACAGTTTTGAATCAATAAAATTAGGATAAAATAAATTTTAATTAAAAATGTAGGTTTGATCTTAAAAAAAGAAAAGAAGAATTCATAGAATTAGTTACGTATGATTATAAAAGATATACAGAGGGATATTAAAACTCAGATTTAATTAGAGAATATTAGTAATCTTTAACTTAAGATATTTAATTAATTTATTTAAAATAAGAACAGCTTTGGGAAGAAACTATTATATCAAATGAAAATGAATGCAACATAAAACAGAAACTATTTTAATTTAAAAAGAAGCTTTAAGATTATTCATTTAGTATAAAACATGTAGATGATTAAGAAGAAATAAAGAGAAGAGAAAAAGAGTTAAATTAAATTTTTTAAGATGAAATTAGTATTTTAGAAAGGTAATTAAAAGCAGAGCTTGAAAAAAAGGAACCACATATTTAAAGTATTTGTGAAATTATTGAGTAGAGTTTTTATTCCTATTTAAAGTCTATCAAAATCTAAGAATAACCTTATAGTATGACTCATGTTTAAAAATTATCTGAAGATATATGCTTTGGTTAACTTAATCTAGAAAGTTAACTGTTAAATTCTCATTGTTAAAGCATTAGTAAATTAAATCTATATTTTCCTCAAACATACTATTGTGATAGTTAAATTTAATCAGGAATTGATTAGTAATTAGGATAGAAAAATAATTTTAATCTAAATAAAAGTTCTTACAATTAATAAAATAACAAATTTACAGATATTTTTGGTATTTATAAGAAACTATTCTTTGAGAAAATAAATAGTGGATTGATTAGTATTCAATAGATTTTTTAATATAATAAAAATTAGGCTAATAAAATAACTGATACCATGAATTAAGAAAATCTTGAGGAGAATATTGATATTAAATGTAGTTTAGATTTATAAAATAGAATTAGTGAAGAGTTTAATTAAAAAATTATAGATCTAAAAAAATGTATATTAACCTATATAACTGAACTTTATTAAGACTTACTTTCTGAAAAGGAAACTTAAGAAAATGTAATTAGAAAATTACATTATATGCTTGAGTCTGCTGCATAGTATCTCCATTAAGACAATTTGTATTTTATTTAAAAATTCAAAACTGATATTTAAGTAGATTACCTATTTTATAAATTTTTAGAATATTAAATTTAAAGAATTAAAAAGCATTAATTAGATAATATTAAATATTTTGAAGTTAGTGCATAAAATCTTAAAGATAAAATATTAATAATGATAAAAGAAGGAATAAACGAAAAGAAGAATTTGAATGAGCTGATAGAATGTATAAATAATAATATATCAAAAATTATCTCTGATTAATTTAAAAGTAATGTAGAAACTCATTTACGATAATAGTCTCTAAATATATCTCCGATAGATCTTAATGATTTATGTTACTAAAATTTTGGTAAAGATTCATGCACTATATAGGATACTAAATTATTTATTGATAATTTTTATGAATTTAGAAGAAAGAAAAATAAAGAAATAATAAAAGAATGTAAAGATAATATAGTTATTTAGCAAGAAAATAACATGAAATAGGAGATTAGAAATCAACACTCTATTATTGTTTAAAAATTAGTGTTTTTGTATAATATCTATTAGTAATTAGATCTGAATTAATTAGATGTAGATAAGATTAAAATATGTAATAAATATTTAGCAGAAAACTTTAATGCCGTTTTATCTGGAAATAAGAATAAATACAAAGAAAGTTTAAAGAATATTTTAGAGTAATTTAAATAAAATTAAGAAACTGAAATTTTTTTACTAATAGAAAATTAATTTTAAAGTGACTAAATTTTTAATCAAATTTGCTAGAGTTAAGATCCAATGATACTCGAAATTAATTAGCCAAAAGAATTTATTGAAAAATTGGTTAAAATCTTCACAGAAAACACAAATAAAGATATCAGTTTTGATGCTGCTGAAATTTTATAAAATCTTAATGAAGCTAATACATAAAAAATTATCACCCTTTATAAGTAATAATAGCAATATAAGGAAATAATTGAATTCACTGAGAATAAATTTCAAGAATATTTAATCATTGATAGATGCTGTCCAGAAACATGTCCTTTCTGTAGCTAGCCTTGCTAATAAGAAAAAGGTCACTCTGGAAAACATAGTCTTAGATATCATTCTTTGATGGCTTTTAAAGGTATCTTTGAGATAAATGAAAAATAAGAAAATTAACTTGTTTTTGATTATTGTAATAGTGAAACTAATGTTTCCAAATTCTTTAGAAAAACTAAAATTGACACAAGTCTACTAACAGAACGAATTTCTTAATATTCTTTAATTACCAATAATTTGTTCTTTTGCTTGACTTGGTATAATATTCATGATTTAGATCTCTATGTAAAATGTCCTTGTGGGACTGTTATATGTTTTTATAATAAGGAGTGTCCAAAGTGTCTCACTTTTTTATAAATAGACATGAATTTTCATTAACCTTATATAGAAAAACCTGTAGAACATGTTTATTTAAAGAAAACACCTGAACCTAATTAAAAATTTATATTTTGGGTAGAATGGCCAAAATCTGATAGATAGGGTCCAGATGAATGTGAATATTAAGTTCAAGTTGTATAGGAAGGAGGATCTACTATAAAAGAGTTTAAAAGTATTCTCTATAGAGATAAAAGATAATCTGACATTTACACTTATTTTACATAATAATATGGTATTTAATTTTAAGAGTATATGTATTAGAATCACTCTGATTGGACTATCGTTAAAAGCGATTAACCATACCAAAGAGAATGGGTTTAAAGATAATAGAATGCTTGGAATTTGATAGGAGATGATCTCAGTAAAAGATACTAATTAGAAAACAATCCTCCATTTTGATATTGTTTCAGGATATAATTTCTTCTTAAATAAAAATTGCATAATAATTACTTTAAAAAGATATTGAAAGTGTGAGGAATTTATCAATTTTTATTTAATAAATTTTAATTACTATTTATTTTTTTAAGGATTTTTCTTAATGATATTATATGTAAGTAAATCAAAAATGATTATTTTTAAAGAAATAAAGTAAATTCTTACATTTAAGTTAATATCTCATTGTTATAGTAGTATATTTATAGTCATTAAAAAATTTAGTTCATAATAGAAGAAAATACATTTTATATAAATATATTTAAAAATTATTAATTCATATTTAAATATTATATTCCAAAATATTATTAAATATAATAGAGAAAGAAATAATTAAAATTAAAATGATAACATAAAAATATATTTGTTTACTTCCGCATAACTTTTGAAATAATTTTAATCTTACTTAATATTATTTTTATTCTAAGATAACACAAAAAATAATGGGGCAACTTATCGGTCTTTCTAATACTTCAATTTCGAAATTAAAGTTAGAGAATTCCATTAATTAGAAAAGAGGGGATAATTTTCTAGAACAATCCCATCAATACTACCCTTTAGAAATTATAAACTTAGGTTGAAAAAATTCCTATATTATTTATTATTACTATTGTCGATACTTTTTTTGTATTAGTGATAGATAAATAGAGATAGGTGTAACCTATCATTATTTATCTATAACTTAACAATGAATATAATATTATAATTTTATTTTTATTAGTATCCTATTTATAATTTTATATTAAGTTTTTAATAAATTATCAAAAGAATTAGAATTTTATAAAATATATTTTAAATAAATTAAAATTTAAATAATTTATGTTTTAATTATATAACAGAAATATTTTTAATATCATAGAAAATTTTTTTTTTAAATTGATTTTAGTATAACCACTAAAATTATTTTTTAGTTTTTGATTTTGAAATTGCCAAATTTATAAATCTTTTAAAATATTACAGTATTCCAATTATCAATAAAAAGTATACCAAAAGATAGAGAACTCCTTAAAAAAATACATTATGAGTTTAAATGATTTGTATGATATTTGATAAATAGCAAATTAATTTTACAAAAAAAAGGAGTCAATGTAGTTCATGAATCTGAATTAGCTTATTAGATTTAGTATAGAAAATACCACTTGAGTAGAATTTTAATAGCTACTTATTATTTAAATGGGATCAAATCTTAGTCCATTCCTTTTTAAATTAAAAAATTTACTAAGAATGAAAAATATTCTTACTTTTACAGTATAGATGAATTCTCTTCTTGCATTTTTAAGTATAAGAACAGATATACTAAAATTTATGCTGTTTATAATTCCTTGTTAATATAGTTACAAAAATTAGTTTATGAGCTAAGAAAGCTTGTCTAAGTAGGGTGATATTAAATTAAAATATTTAGAAACATTTTATTACACTGTTGGTATCAATATGAGATGAGTATTTAGGAATTTGAAGAGTAAAATAAATACAAAAGTGAATAGAAAATAGTTTTATAAAACTTATTTCACATAAATCTAGATAATATAGCTTAAATATTCCACTTCTTTCAACTTTAAAATGTAGTATGGCAATGTAGTTAAAGTATTCCTTTCTTGCTAGATTAGTATGGTATTTATATAAGAAATATGAGTTGTAAATACATTTTTATTTCTTTTATATGATTTCCATTAACTAGGCTTAATTTAATTTGATTCAAATTATCAAACAAATTTAAAAAAAATTATTCTTACTATTCTCAAAATATTCATAATAACATTTAAAAGAAGTAGATTAAAATTACTAAAAGCTTTAAATCTATAACCTATAAAACTAATCATTTTATTTTTTTATAATTGTCAATAATACATTGGTTACTTTTTTATCATAGCTTAACAACTTGTCAATATTTAATCAATTTGAATTTAAATAAGAAATAAAATATCTTCTCATCATTTTTGATTTACCAACTTTATATTTCTAAGAAAAAGTTAGTTCTCTATAGAAAAATATTAACCGCTTTTTAAATTAAAAGGGTTTTTCTCATGTCTTAAATTAGGTTCACCTTCAAACCTATCCTGCCCTATAAGTGGTAATTATATATAAATTATCTGGATACAGATAAAAGATTATCTAAGTCCTAGAAAAATCATTTTTATTATGCCATAAGTATTGTTACTTTATTCAAAAAATAGTCCTAATCATATTTATCAATCTCTTTGCTAAATTCGAGTTCATTTATATTTAATGTCTTTGCTATCAAAATGAATAGGTAAATGAGCTGGGCACTTATTTATTCATCAGAATTTACATAAAAATATTAATTTATATTTTTATCGAAAATTTTGTTTGTGTGGTTAAAACAAATGTTATAATCAAGAATACAAATATTATTCTTTTATTAACTAATTAAAGTATGATGTTTATTTTCAATTTTCGTATTTTTTAGGCACATATTTAGATATTAAATAATTGTTTTTAATCAAAAAGATATAAAAATAATAGAAAATAACTTAAAAAAAGATAATAAGCTAAATATGAATAAATTACTTTTTTCTCTTTCTATCATATCATTACTTGCAATAGGTGTATTTCTTTAGTTTAATAAAGCTAACTCCACACTCCGCTAATCTGCTGACATACCTGATACCCTAAACGTTCAAGATTAAGATTTACTGAAGGTTTCCTTCGATAATAGGATAATCCCTACCAAAGGCGAATGGCTAAAGTGTTATAATTCCAGAAAAATTGAATCTTGCGAGTATGAACCATCTTTCATATTAGCTAAATAAGAATTCGATCTTGCTGTATCTAAACAATCAAGATGTATCCTATTTAACTAGAGTCTTTAGGAATAGTAAGATGGTGGTTCTATTAACAAAAGCTACTTGAGATAATGCTACTATGATCTTTATATAAGATAAATTGCTGCAAAAAACAAATGCATCTCAAGCTACCATGCATATTTCTTAAATTGTGGTCAAATCTGATTCTAAAAAATATTATATTAAAACAAGTAAAAAATGATATATATATTTTGTCATCTGTAAAGAATATTTATAATATATTCAATATTCCGAAACTTTATTTCCTCATCCTTTTTAGGCTCTTCTCTTAGTAAACAGAGGGAAACCATTTAAAAAAAATTTTAAACAAAAATAATATTGTGAAAGTAAATAATAAAAATAAATTAAATTATCAAAAGTAAATAAAAAAATCTAATTTAATATTTAAATTTTTAATTATGATGTAATAGAAATAGCGAATTAAAAAGTAAAAATAATAAAAAAAAAATACAATATAATTAAATGATACAATGTTAAAAATAAGATGAAAGAATGCCAATATTTTTAAAACAAATTAAATAAATAAAATCCTACTTTTAAAAATATTACATCTCTATATTAATTTGCTTTAAAACAAACATCTAATCTTTTCTTTCAATCAAAAATTCATAAATTATATAAATATTACCTCTTTTTCAAAAGGGAAGCAGTAATTATTCAATTTTTGATTAGACCAATATTTGTTTCAATAATTTCCTTCTCTGATTTATTTGATCTATTGGGTAATTAAAATATAAATTTTAACTATTATGATAAATCAATTCGTTTAATATACTAAGATATTTTTTTAGAGTAATCATTATTTATTGACAAAAAAAATATGTTAATTAAAATTTAGAATCTGAATAATCGATTAATTAGTAAACAAATTTTCAATTTTATTTTTTATTATACTTTGATTTATTTTAAAAAGTTTGATTATAAAAATTAAAAATATATTATTCATCCTTAAAATAAAAACAATAAATTCTAATATTCAACATATCTTGTATTACATAAAAGAAGATGTTACAAACATTTTTGTATTTTAGCATATCTTATACCCATTTAATCAAAACTATAACTTGTCAACTTATTCAATTCTTTTGGCTTTTATTATCTGGAAGATTAATGAATACTGATCTGAATAATTTAGAATAAAATAATAATTATTTAACTTTTAATTAATTTTTAAATAGTTTTTATTGTCTCCACTTGTATCAACTACTAGTGATTATAAAATATCAATTAATTTATCTATCGAGATGGTTTATTAGTACATTTAAAGTACAGTCCTGTAAGTTATGATATAATCTCTGCTACTTTTTAACATTTTTAAATACTTTAAAATTTTTTTCTGTTGATAAGATATTGCTAAATCGTTTATTATATTCATCTACAAGTATATATAGTTTACTTTCATAATAAAATATAAAATAAAAAATTATATTTAATACAGAAATTATTTGATATTCTCTTCATAATAGTAGGCTTTAAATTTTTTGAGATCTGAACTTAATTATATTTTATTTTGATTTGTTATATTTCTAGTAATTTTTTACCTAAATGTTCAATAGAATTATTTATAGTTATAAATTCTTTGACTGAAGGCATATTTAACTTTCTTTTATACTAATATTCATGTTTTACATTATATGAACTTATTAAACAAAAATTCTAATTTTATAATAAATTCATTTTCTACTGATTTTTCATCATTATTTTTGACTCCTTTTAAATTTAAATATATATTTTCCTTAGAATTAATCAATAATTTTAACTTCCTAACTTTCAAAAATATCTTATTAATTAATTGAATTTATTAAAACAATCACTTTAGGAAGGCTTTTATCATAAATAAGATTAAATCTTTTACCACATCTTCTTGTAAAATTCTTGATAGGCGATCTAACCATATAAACTTAGATAAATCATCAGCTGTTCCATTATCAAATTTCTCAATTAAATTTACACCATATTTTCTATAATTGATATGAATTCTAATTCAAATTTCTTATTTTTTAACTTTTCATTATTCTCTTCTTAACAAGATTTATTTGTCTGTTTCTATTCTCAATTATTTTAGATATTTTAATTGAACTTAAATATGATTACTAAATTCAAATTTCTATTTTAAAGAAATAATTGCCACTAATAAAATTCTAATTATCTTATTAAAAAAGGTATTTAAATATTCATTGATTTAAATTATTTTAAGTTATTGATACCATTAATTGAGTAAAATTACTTTTGAATTAAATAGTAAAATTTTTAAAAAACCAACAAAAATACTTAACTTATACTGTACTGTATAAAAAAAATAATAATAATAGATAGTTAGAAACATTTAAAGAAAATAATTTATAATAAATAATTTGTTCAACTTTTGAATAATTATTAAGTTTTTATTAATAGTTGATGAATATATTATTCCTTTTTTAATCTTATATTTGAATAATTATATTTTGCTTAAAATAAATTATTCCATTTACTAATATTTACTATTAAACATTTTAAAATCCATCCATAATGTAGATTTTTACTACACAAATACACAAAGAATTTAATTAATAGAAATTTGTTAAAATTCATTAAAAAAATAATATTTTAGAAAACAAAAGAACACTTGGGTTAGTATGCAATATATAATTACTTTATAGTAAAAAAATACAATAATAAAAAAAGTACTTTAATCAGCATTTTCGAGAAGTTGAATCTTGCAAACTTATGAAAAAGAGCTCCCTGATTCTTAGAGTAAAGCTAATAATCCAAGGCTATTATCAGAAATGATTATAACTATAGCGTAAAATAGAAGTATTTTGCTAGCATAGGTATAAGATTATTTCTATACTAATGTAATAGTAGGTTAAGAATTAGGGTATTAAGCATAAGTACCTTATATTGAGTAACAATTAGGTTAATATGTACTTGAAAGAGTTTATTTTTTTTAAGCATTCCCATTATTTAATTTAAACTTTTTTGCAGATTTTTGTTTACTTAATTTAATTCATTTATGGTTCTTTAAATAAAACTCATTCTTTAATTAAATTAAGTAAAATCTAACTAAAAATCTAATCCAAATAAGTGACAATTAGAGAAGTTTCTATTATCGAGGAAGTATTTTAAAAATTAAATAATTCAATTTATTAAATAATTTTAAATGTTTTACATATAATTTAATTTATTAAATAATTTTAAATGTTTTACATGTAATTTTATTATTAGACAATTTTTTATTTTAAATTTTCTTTGAAATATATATTATAAAATAAATGAATGAATGGATAAAGTGAAATAATATGCCAATTTTTCGAATTTTCTTAAGCAACTTTAAAATTCAAAATAATTTTAGAGGTATTAAATGGCTAAAATAGAAGAGGAATAGTAAAGATTCAAAAATAAAATTATGTAAATTTTTGAAAAATATTCATACATAGAGAAATTAAAAATTCATAATTAATTTTAACAAGAAAAAATATCAACATAATTTTTCAACTGAATTTCTTATAAAAATTAAGAAGAGTTAAATTTAATAATAATTAATATTTTCTTTCATTGATTGAAGATAATTTTTTATCTAACACGGATCATTTTTAATTTCATATTCATTTAGAGTATTCAATAAAAATATCTATCAACTATATAAAAATAAATTTTAGGAACTAAAAATAAGTAGAATATTTAATAATCTCTTAAAAAATAGCATCACATCTATATTATGACTTTCACCCTTAATACTATCATCAAACATAAGAATTTCTTTAATATTTCTAGATATCTAAGAACAACAAATTAAAGAGAACTAAAAGCTAATGACTTAAAAATAAAGAACTAAAGAAAAAAGAAATCAGATCATTAAATTGTTTGAAATTTAATTTTAGAGGTAAGCTTTTAGGATGAATGACTTATTTGTTAAGTACAAATTTAAAATATTTTATGATATACCTATTTAACTTTTAGCTCACTTTATATTTCACTAATTCAAATAATCTTTGATAAGGTCTATTATCTATTTCTTTAAAAGGTCATAAGATTCGAGTTTAAAAATTTACCTGTTTCTAAATAGTAAATGTATGAATTGATTAATACAGAGTCTTTATTTCTAATTAATAATATCTAATAAATAATTAATTTATGTAAGTCAAATTAAGCAAAAATTAAGTAAAAATAGCAATAATTAATGCCATTATCCATAAAATAGTTAAAATCATATTTTGAAAAAATATACTATTCTAGTTATTAGAAATAAACTCAACCTAGTTTAAAATTTATAATCATTTTAAAATTTTAGTTTATTCATTTTTAATCTGAAAAAATGTAATTCATATTGATTCAGCAGATTTAGAGTCTTACAAAGTTAATTCGTTTACTAAATTCCTATTTTTATCTTTTTATAATTTATTAGATATGTTTACTCTAATAACTAAATCATTCTTATAATTTCTTAATTAAATTTACTCACTTAGAAATCAGAAAACTTAGGTAATTAATCTAGATTTCTGGCTTACTACAAAGTTATTTTTTAGTTAAATTATTATTTTCTTCTTTTTTATATTATCAGAAAGATAGGAGAAAACAAAAGTATTTCATTAGACTTCTAGCTTTATTTATTTATTCCTCCAATTATTTTTTTTAATTTTTCAAATAGCTATTTCATCTTCTGTACCATCATCTTTTATGTAAAGATTATTATTATTTAGGATCATATTGTTTAAACAATAAATTAATCTAATTTTTTACTAAATAATAGTAAAGATTTGTAAAAAAATAGATGAATCTTATTTAATTTCATCTTAAATTCCTTTGTTTTACTATATAAGAATGTTTTTCATTATAATCCTAACAAAGCTTATTGTATGGTAATTACTAAATGAAACATAATTGTTGAAATATTAAGAAAATTCGACCTATTAGATTTTTTTATCACAGTAACCAATTAACTTATTAATCAATATCATTTTATCTCACAAAAATTAATATTAGTTTAATAATAAATTTTTTAAAACCTTATTATAGATTTAAAATTAATTGACATAGATATTTAGAATAACTCAAAGAAATTTAATATGTAGAGCATTTTTTTATCATATTAAAAAATTGATTTTTGATAATTAACTTAAATTTGAATTCAGAATGTAATAGACATATCCAAATAAAAAAGCAGGATATTAAATTTTTAGAATAGGTTCTCTTATCATCTACAAATGCATTTTATATTAGAAAAAAAGATCTGGTCGGCCACAAAAAGGAATTAATTTTTCTTTTACTAATAAAGAAAGACTAAATTATACATACACAAGGAAGAAAAACTAAATTTAATATGGGATTTAATAGATCAAGTAAAATATTTATATTATTATAATAATAATAATCCCAAAAAAAAATATGAGGAATTCAAAGATTATTTCTTCTATAATTTTACTCTTCCTAATTTCGCATGCTCTACTATGCGAAGGATAACTTTAAGTAATGTCGGCTCTAAAAGAAGTAAGAACTATTAATTTAGCTAAAGAGTTTGGTGTAGCTGCTAATAATTACTAGGTTTCTTCTTCAACTAAATCTCCCTATTAATTGACTTAACCTTTGATTTCTACTTAAGATGATAAGTTCTTTGCTTCTTCTAGATCTTTGATATTATAGCAATTATAAATAGACAGCTAAACAATACAGTAACTTTAGCTATATAAAGATTTGTCTTTACCAGAAGATTAAAGATCTACTATGCTTTCTTTCATTCAAGTAGTGAAAAATAATGATTCTTTGTTAATAACTGAAGTCGCCTCACTTAATTTAAATGAAGCAATAGGAGATGGTACTTTTTTAGAGGTTATTCTCTGTAAGAAAAATACAGGAATTCTTCTCTATGCTATAAAACGTAATTATTTTGTAAGTTTAATTAGATTAGATACAGATAATAAATTATCACTCTCTTAACCTTTTAAACTTTCAAATCAATCCTTATTTCTTAAGTACAGTATTGATTTGTCTAATTCAAAAATCTACTTTACGCTCTAAGATATCCTCAGTTATAAAATTTAATTGAGAACAATTGATATGTAAGGGTAAGTCAGTAATATTTTAGATGAAATAAAGTTGTGTTCTTATGCTATAAATACTGAAATATACGATACCACTAATTATAAGTAAGGACACTTAGTTTTGTGCTAAAATAATAAGGAATAAAAATACTATTTGTATTATGCTGATACTAATCAAAATAAGATAGTTTAGTTATCATTAAATTCTCTAGATAATGAAATTTCTTCTATTTTTAGCATTAATTCCATTAATAATGTAATCATCTTAGTTTAATCCTTAAGGTAAGTCTATGATTAGGTGAGAGTAACATAAATAACTATTAATAAAAACTAATAAATGATAACTAAAATTTATAAAGATATTTCTATTCCAGTGAACACTAGAAACATCATTTAGGCTTTTATTTCTCCCAGTAATGATTTGGTTACTATTGTCACTAACAATATTTTTGTTGGAATTTGTATATCTGAATTTAATGTTGTTTTCTAAATTTAGAATGAATCAATTGACAACTATTTTGCTTTTAGTTATAATCTCTATGGAGAACAAATTGCAATTCAATATTCTTCTACCAGTAAAACTCCAAATTATATTACAAAATTCATCATGACTAATATTCCAAAGCTTACTTTTACTTAGATCTCGTAATAAGAATAAATTTATAGCCTCAGCTTTAATAGTGATACATTAATGATTTAGAAATAAATTATAGCTAATTTAATTACAGAGAATTCAAATGCCATAATAATCAAAAATAAAAATGCCAATTTTCTTACTCTATAAACTACCCCCTCAGAATTAATTAATATGGAAATTGAAAAATATTTTATTGGATATATCACTAATGGAGATGTTTCTGATACTTTCAATAATGCTCACTTACAATCATTGGAAAAGAGATTAGCCTAAAGAACCATAGAGCCTATTAAAGTTTTTTCAACATTTACTCAATATTATTTAAAAGAATCTTTAGATATTTGGGAATAGTAAAATATTATAAGTATTATAAGATATTTATTTGATGAATAAAAAGCTTATAGCTATGGTAAAATTATTCTTACAACTCCTATTTTAAGTATTGACGAATAGTCAGGCTACTTCCTAAACACTAGTGCTGAAGGGGAATAGTAAATTAATGTCTTCTTCATAGAAGAAGAAGGAAGTATAAGGTATACATTTGCTACAATTAACCCCGCTTGTAATAAATAATCTTAGCTACTCTTCTCTGGTGATACATTAAATAATTAAGTTGTAGTACTATGCGATAAATCTATTAAAGTATATAGATTCAGTCAAATAAAAAACTTCATGGTAAACTCATATTCTTTAGACTATCCAACTGATAAAATAGTTGGAACTATTACTAAGATAGAAATTTAACCTTCAGGTCTTCTTTATATTACTGATGATCATAGTATTATTGCTATTGATGTTAACTAAAATTTTTATGTAGGCCAAGTGTTAATTCCTGCTAATCCTGAAGGATAATTCACAGGATAGGTTATATTCTTCACAGAATCCTTTATTGTTGCTAGAAATGATAATAACTCCCCAATTATTTAGCAATTCTCTTATAATAAATTTAAAGGTACTTAAGCAATAATGATCAGAACATTTTTGAATTTTGGATACAATAATTGGATTGGGAACAGACTTTAGTCTATCAAGAATTTTAGCTTAAATTCAAACTAAGAATTTTTAATTGTCGATACCAAAATTGATGATTAGAATATTAAAAAATTATTCTATAGAGTTTCTATTTCTGGAGATATTCAAGCTCAAAATTAATTGCTGACAACTATGAATCTTAATAAATCTACCCCTTTCTTTGCAGGCCCTTCAATGGTGGGTTACTACCTTAATGAAAACTATGTTTACTTTGAGCTATTCTATAAATTGACTCTGTAAGCTTAAATTAATATAAATCCCATCACTTTTACTAAATAAATAGCCAATATTTTAACTGGGGTATTAACAATAAATGATAACTATTAGATAAATTTAAACCTCTTTTACTATAGAAATGTGGCAAGTTAGTATAGCTAAATTATGAATGACACTGATCTTATATAATATTATAAAAATAATATTTTTTAATTACCTTTTTCAAATAAGTTTGATGATAAATAGCTTACTAATTGCCACCTATTTGGATGGACTAATGGTAATTATAATAGATTTTATGACTATAATATGGATTTTACTTAAAGAATCATAAATGAAGCTAATTAAATCAATATAAAACTTAAAGAAAGCTAAAACTAAATAATGGTTATGCCAAATGCATTAATGATTTCTACAACTTAAGGAATATTTGTTGAATAGTTAACCATATCAAGTGCATATTTACCTAATTGCAAATTTGTTATAGAAGGCGGGAAACTGGATATCTCAAAAACAGCAGCAGGGAAAACTGTTATCAAATAGAATATTTATTCTATTTCTTTCGATTATCTTCTTTCTGATACGATTACTTTAACTAATTATTTAATATAAGGTATTTATGATTAATACCCTACTTCTTAACCAGTTATTTCACTAGTTTAAAAAATTTCATTTGCTTGTGATAGCAAAATACTTATAAGTCAATAAATTGTCACAATTATATCTGATGCTAATCTTGGATTATTAGCCTTGCTCTAAGAAATAGGAAGTTCTTCCTCTTAAGTTTGCAAGATTCTATTGATTTCAAATACTCATTAAAATACTTTCTCTTTTGATTGTAATATTTATTAATCAATAAGCAATCTATAGATATCTAACATTATTTACATTCAATCCTCAAATTAGAATGTATTTGTTTCTTAGGGAAAAATCTATTATGGTTTCGCTTAAGATTTAAGTAAGTACTCTGTTCTTGACTTTCAAAGTCTATTCATTCAGAAAGGTGTTTTTATTAATTTAGATCAAAATATATAATACTCTTAGAAATTATCAGAGTCCTCTATTATAGTATCGTACTTCTAAGGGAATTCTTTCATTTTAACTCTTGAATTTAAAAATAATTAAATTTCTATCAACGATAGCATTAAAACTCTCTATTTATAATCAGGATTATCATTTGTTGGCTCTTCTTATTAGAATTAATAAAACTAGATCTTTTAACTATTTAAATCACTTTTAGATCAGAATATCTATTATATAGTTATGTATGAATAATATAATTAGTCTTAGACTGATTATTTGATAAAATCTTCCTATAAATTCACTTATGAAAAGGAGTTAGCATAGTCTATGATTTCTTGGTATAATGGTTAACTTATTTTGGGAATGAGTAGCTTATAAGATGGTTCTATTATCCCAAGTACTTTTAGTATATAAGATAAACCTTAGGTAAAAATTAGCAATTGGGTAAAGGAAAATAAGGCAAATACTGTGACAGTAAATGATTTTTCTTTTGCTATTTAACCTATCTAAACAAATAATATGATTATATTAGACACAAAAATCATATTTTACCCAATCTAAAGTTCTGATAGCTTAACATATCAAAAGATGATGAATTTCTCAATGATTATTTTCATACTATCATGTTTCATTTGATAGAAATAATATTAAAAGTTGATAAAATTGTTATTAGAAAATTATAAATTAAGTAAAATATATTTTATAGAAAAAATAGGTAAATATTATTCATTTAACATTTTTATAAGATACATTGAATCATTTTTACATTTGGTACTTAAAAAAAATAATTATTTGTAAATTGATTTTATGAAATTGAAATTTGATTATCAGAATATTATAATTTATTTTACCTTAACATCAAATAATTAAATTTTTTCTTATTTAATATTTTGAAACAATTATCTTTAAATAGTTAGATAGTTTATATTAAGTTATTTATTAAATTA
>JH651251.1:9534-58721 GCA_000260095.1 Tetrahymena borealis | reverse complement strand
ATAAATTCACTTATGAAAAGGAGTTAGCATAGTCTATGATTTCTTGGTATAATGGTTAACTTATTTTGGGAATGAGTAGCTTATAAGATGGTTCTGTTATCCCAAGTACTTTTAGTATATAAGATAAACCTTAGGTAAAAATTAGCAATTTGGTAAAGGAATATAAGGTATATGAAGTGACAGTAAATGATTTTTCTTTTGCTATTTAACCTATCTAAGCAAATAATAGGATTATATTAGACACAAAAGTCATATTTTACCCAATCTAAAGTTCTGATAGCTTAACATATCAAAAGATGATGAATTTTTCAATGATTATTTTCATACTATCATGTTTCATTTGATAGAAATAATATTGATAGTTGATTAGATTGTTATTACAAAATTATATAATAAGTAAAATATATATCTTTATAGAAAAAATAGGTAAAAATTATTCATTTAACATTTTTAAAAGATACATTGAATCATTTTACATTTGGTAATTAAAAAAAATAATTATTTGTATATTCATTTTATGAAATTGAAATTTGATTATCAGAATAATTCGATTATTTACATTTAAAAATATTATAATTTATTTTACATTAACATCAAATAATTAAATTTTTTCTTATTTAATATTTTGAAACAATTATCTTTAAATAGTTAGATAGTTTATATTAAGTTATTTATTAAATTACTATTTAATTAGACTATTAAAGCAACTTAATAGGTTACTTAATTTTAAATTATTAGATGTTTATTTAGTTTTTATAAAATAATAGTGATAAAATTAAATAATTTAAAATGGCTGATCAGTAGCTGACTAGCAATATGATATTCTATTATCTTAAGCAGAAACTGATCTATAAATAGCAAATAAGGCTATATAAGGTAATCCTTGATAAGATAACTTTAATATAAACTAAACAAGATCGAAAGAAATCTTTATAATAAAAGAAAGAAAAATCAACTATTATGAACAAATTATTTATATTTATCCCTATTTTATCATTGCTGATTATTGGCTCTATTATTTAATTATAGAAAATCAACTATAAAAGACCTTTTCTAATTATTTTTTTTAAGTAGTTAATTATTACTATTTCACCAAAAAATAAAGTAGAATTGGCTTGAAGCCTTGATAATTATTATCATCAACCAAAATTTTTTAAGGTTATGCACTAAAATTAAATAAAATTTACTAGATTAATCATAATATTTGAAAAAACTAGCAGTAGATAATAGATTTTATGAATAATACTCAGGTTAATTATTTTAACTTCCTAATTATTTATAAAAATACTTCCAATCTCAAAAGATTTATAAAAAACTTAATTGGTGTTATTAGTATAATTAAGAAAAGCCTAAATTATAGTCAGTTAAATTTAAGTTAGTTGTTTGAGGTATTTATCTAATCTAATTTATGAGAAATATTATAAAATCTTAGAGTTTTATTGAATTAATTTTTAATTATTATAGAATACTTTCTTATATTATAAAAATAATCCTTCTCTTTTGATAAATTTCATAATTTTAGTTAATTAACTGCTATAAATATAGCTTATGAAATCAAACAAACAGAAAACTAATTCTTTAATGAATGAGTGAAGAAGAATAAAAAATCATGTAATTTATTTAAAAAACAATATAACGTAACTTTGAAAATGATAATAAAGAAGTATTTTTGATAGATTAATAAAGTTTTGTTTTTAATAAATAAATAATAGTTTAAATTCAAAAGAATCTTAAAAATACAAATTAGTTTATAATATAAAATTTAAATATATTTATGAATAGATTTTACCATAAAAATTAATATTTACATTTTTAATTTATTAAGAATAGGATTTGCTTGATTAGGATAAAAATAGAAAAGAAACACTCCTAGGCTACAAAATCTCATGAATTTAAATAGGCATAAGATTGCTTCAAAAATAATTAAGTGATGAAGTGATTATTCCTTCTTAATTATTAATTTGTTAAAATAGCTTTGATAAATATTTATAATTAAAAGTGAATAATTGAGTAAAAGTTCACATTTTTTTATTGTAAATAAGAAAACTATTTTATAAAATATATTTATTTAATAAATAATTCTATCAAGTTATAAATAAGATGATAATTAATAATTGGGAGAATGTTGCATATTGAAAAGATTTAGAATTCTTTCTTTTAACTCCAATATCTTGAATATTTTATTGCAACTATGGTAAAAAAGTAAGAGCAATAATTTAGATTTATTCCAAGATATTTCAATTAGCCATTAATCAAAAGTTTATTAAAATGAAAAAATATTTGAAGAAATAAATAAAATGAATGTTTAAAAAAATTAAGTAATTCTCTTAAAACACAATTTTACTATAAAAAACTTTTAATATTTATATACTATATATTTAATATCTTTATTTATTTTATTTTTTGAATCAATTAATAACTTAACTTATTTTGATATTTGCTATTATTGGTTCTTTTTCTGCAATAGAAATACTATTTCCTTCTAAGTTAAATCCAACATAGTAGGATTCAAAGATTTTGTAACTAAGATCAATCGAATCTGTAAGGTTATCATTAGCTTGGATTAAAAGTTTGTATTTGTTAGGACCAAATGGTAAAGTATATTAAGATGGCTAGATAGTGAGAAGGAATTCAGAATGATCTCTTAATAGTAAGATTAATTCAATAGGTTTGAGCTTTTCGATTGAAGTTAAGAATACTGGTTTAAATAAACGAGGATCATAATCATTCTCTATACCTTATTCTTTAAAAATTGAGATCATCTAATTGAAGAGAGACTTAGGAAATTGGTGACAATAATTATAAAGTGAGAAATTAACCTTAGACGGAGAAAATAATTAATGCCCTTAAGATTAAATTCTTCCATTTGAAAGAGCAGTGTAAACTTACAAGCCATTGAGTGCAGCTAATTCAAGTAACTTGGCTCCTTTTTTAATCAAAGCTTCATTAGGAGCACCTATATGCATTTCACCAATATATTCATTTTTAACATAAGTCATATTTAAGCTGAAGAAAACTCTTTTTTCAGAAATTTTCCCTTCTTTAAAAAGTTAAGCAAGAATATTTTCTTCTTTAGCTAAATCATTATTTACAAAGCACATTACATTCCCTAAAAGTGTCAATGGTGGAGGAATAACGAATGAGAGAGGGGCTTAAACATTACCTAGAGAGAAAGGGGAAGTATAAATGGTACCTCTTTCAATAAAATTGCTTTTTCCAACTAATTGAGAGCCACAATCCTCTATCTCGTAAAATTTTTTGGTGATGACATTAGACAAGCAATTCCTAATAGATGGATTAAAATCTATTTTGCATTTTCCAGTACCAAACTAAGCAGTGAATGATAAATAACCATATACATCAGACTTTAAAGGAATTGTTATTCTTTAAGAACATTCGAAACCTGAAATGGCTAAAGAAATTAGCAATAGACCAAAGAAATTCTTCTTAAAGCTCATTTAATACTTTTGATTATATTTTGTTATTATTAAGAATTTTAAGATTCACTTATGATACATTTTTAAATAAAGTTGACGTGAAATATATAAAGTGGAGGGAGATCTTTTCTTTTATTATTTGATTTAATAAATAATTAAATTTCATAATTTTTAAATTTGTTATTTACATAAAATATACTGAATTAAAAGTAACTAATTAGACAGAAACCTCTTTTTTAAAAATTGAGTAATCTTATAATCCTGATAATTTCCAATTTAATTCTTTCTCAATTAATTATAATAAAAAATGCTTTTATTCTTAAGTATATAACTCATTATTATGTTAACAAATAAATATTTCAATCAATTGAAGTTAATTTTCAAATCAAAGCAGAAAACTCAGTAAGGAAATATATAAATAAAATATGAAGTTAAATTTAATACAAGGCAATCTAACAATATTTATTGATTGGTAAATAGCATCAGTTTAATCTTAAAATTTCATATTATTTCTTTTTTTAATGGTTCCTAATTTAAAAAATATTAAGCACTATTAATCCTCATAAATTAAAAATGTATCATATTCACTCCTAATATGCTAAAATAATAGAAAATAAGAGGGTAATATATTTAGTTAGCTTGATTAGAATACCACATTTTTCCAGCTAATAAGAGAACAATCGGAGATATTGATTTTTTTAATAACTCTAGTCATTTCATGTTTATTTATTACATACGTTTAAGTTATTCCTCTTCTTCATACTACTTTAAATCTATTTCTTTCTATAGAATCAATACTCAACTATACATAAAAAGAATTAATAATAAGTCTTCTCATCTTAAGAATATATTAGATTTAATATAATCTTTTCTAAATATTTAAATATTGACTTATAGATTTGATTTATTTATTTTTGCAAGTTATTTGAGAAATATGTTCAGTAGATTTTTTAAATAAAATCTTATCATAAGTAACTATCTAGTTTTTCTGATAAGGAAATTATTACCTATTAATTAAAAAAGAATATACTTAATAGAAAATTTAATTTTATTTTGATATATACACATTTATACTCAATTTAAAGTAACATTATGGATAAAACTTGAAGTCCCATACTTTCCAAATTGAAAGAAAATTTTCAATCCGAAAAATTTTATTTTTAATAGGATCAGATTTGAATGATTTTGATCCGATATCAATTTTCGGATAAGCACAAAAGAAAGTAAATTAAATAAAAGATTATTTCCTAGCATATTATTAAAGCTAATCAAAGAATTTTCTGAACAATCTAGGTAAATTCTTTTAAATTTTGATCTAAATAATATACTAACTTAAAATCACTTGTTTACTTTTAAAAAAACATCTAAAAAACTCTAATATAATCTTAAAATTAGAATAATAAAAAACAAACAGAATAAAACATGAATTATCTTAATACGCTAGGAGACTTCCTAATGGCCAATATTAATTAATGATGAAACCTCCTTATAAATACATCTATCTTGGTAGCACATTCATGGAAACATATTATGTTGGCTTTAACACAAAAAAAAAAACTATTCATATTGCTGAAAAAGCCTAGCAATAAATTCATAACTTTAAAGGATCTTTTAATATTCGAATTATAATATTATCTTTAGTAAAACTATATTAAAAACATATATATATATATATATAAATAATTAAATTCTATCTTATAAAATACATATAAAATTCAATATTAAAATAAATATGAGCTATTCTTACATTAACTCATATCTTTTTCTAATGTTTTTTCTATTCCATAATTAAATTAACCTTGTTTTAATTTGTTAAAAATTGGGGTAGATTGAAGATGATTTTGAGGGAATCATATTATCCTAATAATACATAATAAAAATCTAATAGTTTAAAAATGAAATTTCCTAATTAAACAGAATTCCTCTAATTAATAAAAAATTTTGTTATTTAATTATATCTATTTTAAATTTTATCTAATAAATCTGTTTTAATTAATTAAAAAATAATAACTTTAATAATAACCTGTATACTTTATCACTATTTATCAAATATCTATAATTTAACTAAACTTCAAGTTTCTATTATAAATTAAATAATTATAATTATTTAAAAACAATAAAACCATACTGAATTAAGAGATAGTAAATCCAATACAATACTATAAATAGAGGTAAAAATTATCTCTAATTTTAGTTTACTAATTCATATTCCATGAAACAATAATAGAGCATTTTTTATTAGTCTATTTATTCTTAGAAAATTTTAATTGATTTTTGAATGGATAAAGTTAAATTATGAGTGAATGATATACGAAAATCTAAGTGCTATAATAACAATAATAATAATATAATAATAAGATAAAAAGACAGATGAAATTTTTTAAATTATTTGTGTTTATTTATTTTATTTAAAGTATAATTAACTTAACTAAAATAATTTTAAAACTAAATCTTAATTGAATTATTTTCCAAATATAAATTCTTTTTTAAATTAAAAATCATTTTTAAGAAAGAAAAAAAAATAAGATAATATTTAACTTAGATTTTTGCAGATTATTCTTCATTTATTAGGTTAGGATCTAAAATTTAAAAGAGTTTATTTTAGGTTTAAAATTATGAAGAAAATTGATTAAGAACTAGAAAAACAAATTAATATTAGATTAAAATGAAGATAGATATTGATTTTGTTTATAATTAATGTTGAATTTTTAAAAATTTAAGACTAATAAATTATAAAAAGCAAAAATTTAATTAAGCTTCTTACTTTCACATCAATCTAAACCAAATTATATTCTTATTTAATATCTATTAATCATTATATTAGAATTTTTTTTATATAATTAACCCTGATTAGCAATATAAATCACTATTTGAGTAAAATATTATTTTAAAATTTACTTTATTTAATTTATATTAATTGTATTTTAGAAAGTAGATAATATAACTGGAAATCATTAGAGGAATTAATTAGAAGAAAGATAAGATAAGCGATGTGTGATTCTATAGAAGATGTTACAGAAGGTTAATTTTAATTTAAAGCTGATCAGTAAAAAAATTTACTTGAGTTTAGAGATTGAAATAAATTATTAAATATACAGCAAAATCATTACCATAAATTCTCGATAAAAAGATCCTTCCAAAATCCGAGAAGAAGGTTGATATTTAAGTATTTTTGGGATTTGGCCTTACTTTAAAACATTCATGGATAGAATATAGTTTTATGGGTAGTTATGATGGAGGAAGGATGAGCAATATGGGAGATTATTTCAAGGCAAAGTTTTAACTCTTGAATAATATTATCTTTACTAGGAAATCTAGAGTACTTTAGAAGATCCAAATATTAAAATTGTTTACACTGCTGTTTCTGCTTATGGTTAAGTTAATTTAAATGATGACTCTATTAAGCAAGCTTTAACCGATTTACCATTATTCTGGAAATTTCTCTGATTCAAATACTCAACTACTACTCATTATGTTAATCAAGCTGTTAATATTGTAGGATATAGATCTACAAATTTCATTCCCTATTATATTATTAGGAATAGTAGGGGCACATAAAAGGGTGAATCTGGCTATATCAAATTAGATAGTAGAAGATAATCTTATGGAAACTCTTTTGTGGTTGAAGTTATTAATATACTTAATATCTTATTATCTATTGATTTATTTGATAAAATAGGCTGTATTTTTTATTTATCTTACTTAGATATTGACCGCAACCCGAATTGCCAAGAAAGCTGAAAAACCCTATTATAAAATTTATTTTACAAACATTTAAACTAATTAAGGTATGTGAGAATAAATACTATAGCATATTCGTTATGGTCTCTTTGGTTTCGAACAAAAAAATTACCAATAGTCCTAAATTTAAGTAAGAATTAAATTATATAGGATTATTTTCAAAAAGGATAAAAAGATAATTTAAATTAAAGAATATAGAATTATTTTTGATTATTTAACTTTAAAATATTAGCATGTTAATATTTATTATAAAATATTCTAAATAATAAACTTAACTAATTCAATAACATAAATTGAAATAATAATAAATTTTTAAAATAATATTAATTTTATATTCATGGACATCTAGGTCTATCAAATTTCAAATGGTATACAATGCAATCACTAGCATTACAACAAGGTAAATCAGATTCACAGTAATATCCAGAAGGTAAGCAATTTTAAGTATGAGGTGATTCACTCAAAATACCAGGATATTCATTCAATAAATTTTCATGATTAACCTTAGTGAAGAAGTGAACCCCAATGAGCAATAAAGTAGTACTTAATATGAGTAATATCAATACCTTTTATATATTCATCTTCTTTTCTTTTTTCTAATTTAAAAATTTTATTATAAAAATTAAGGCACATTTAATATAGAAATAGAATAATATAATAAATAATAAAAAACTTTATCTTCCTTATATTTCTCACTAACTCTTTCATTAATTTTTATTTTTAAAATTAAAATAGAATCAATCAAAAATCATTCAAATGCTTTAATAAAAATAATCTGTAAAACCTATGCAAACATGCTTTTCTAATTAATTCTTTCTCTAAATTTTTACTTTTTTCGATTCAAGGAAAATTTAGGATTCCTTTCTGTAATTCTAAAATAATTTAAGAAAAGAATATAGAAATTAAAAATAAATTTAGAATTATTTTACAGTTTTTATTATCAGTTTTAAAATACTGTTATTGAATTCTCTAACATCTTTAATAATATCAATATGCTACTAAAAAAAATTTCTTTTGTTTTCCACTACTAACAATTTAATGTCTAAAATCTATATATATAATATTAATAATACAATACATTAGTTATTATTACAATTTTATATATCTTTATTTGAAGCATCGTTTAAAATAGGTTAAAGATTTACTGAGCTAACTGACCTAGTTAGTATTTTCTTCAATAGCATTAGAATGAAAGAGGTTTAGTAGAATCGCAGCATCCCCATTTAGCGAAGATAAATAATAGAAAGAATAAGTGATTAAAACAAACACAATAACACCATCTAGAAAAATAATTGAAATTAATTAATCTTATATTAAATTCCTATTATGATTATGTGCTATTAAGTATCTTTTTTGAGCTAAAAATTAAGAAATATATCAGTAAATAGGTTCATTTAAATTATTAGGACAGCTTAAATTAATAAAGAGTGTTTATAAAAAAAAGAATAATAGTTACTGAGAAAATAAGTTAATAATTTATAATTACATATCATTTCTTTTACTAAAAAATTTTATTGTAATAGCTTACATAAATATATAACAATATAATTGCATCTAAATTAACTTTTTGGATAAATAAAATTAGATTTTATTTTTTATTCTTTAATTACATTTTTAAAAATTGATAAAATTTTTGTATAATTTCCTTACTCCAAATAAAGTAACTCCATTTATTATGATGGTATAGATGTTTTATATAAAGCAACAAATGTATTTTATTTTAAATATTTAAAAAGGATTATGTTTAGTAGTAAGTATAAGTGTAAGAATTAGATTTCTAATGAATCCTTGTTATTTTATTTAAATTTTTTATTCTATGTATGAAAGCTTCAAAATATAATTTAATTTATAACTTTTAATGAAATGAATATTAGGATTAAATTTATATTAGAAATTATCTATTATCTTTTTAAGGATTCATTCAAGTTGATTTTCAGAACTTTTAATTCATTAATAAGATATTTAAAAGTTCTATTATGAAAAGTGTTTAATAAATTAATATTAAGCTTTTAATACTTTTTCTAGTGTTTACAACTTGATATTTGAAATTATTAATTTAAATGAATATCTTTCTCTTGAAAATGCTCAGATAGAAGGGTTTTAAATAGAAAATCAATGATATTTAATCTTATCTTTAAAAATAATTTCAAAAGCAAAATATTCTTTTTTATAGCTAAGATAGCTCAATTTATCAAAGCAAGAAGCCATTCATTTCTAAATCAAAAACAATAATAATTTTTATTAAGAATAGTAAAATATTAAGGGTAATCTTAATGAAAAGTAGGATGATTTATTTATGAAGATTACAATCATAAAGTTGATTTTATCTAAAAATTACTATTATTTTTATAAATAAAATAACACTTTTTAAAAAATAGAGATTATATTGATTGAATTAATATAATTTCCTACATAAAATAAGCAGTATATTTTATTATTTTTATTATATAATTCATTAGTTTTATTATTATTTAAAATTAGAGTTTTACTTCATTTGCTTTTTATTTATCTTAAATGAAAGGCTTTTCATTCTCACATGGTAAAATTTCTCTAGAAACTATACACTTTTGCCAGGTTTCTCTGTCAGGGATAGTATGTTCACTTAAAGTAACCTTCTGTAAAGCTTAATCTTGAATGTTTATGGTATCAGAAATATCAATAGATTAGTGGAGAGTGAAATTAGTTGTATTAAACTAAAGAAAACCACCTATTGTAAGTAATGATAGGATAGAAAGAGAAAGAAGCAATTTATCCATCCATATTTGATATATTATCTTATTTTTAGTACTTTTATATTTTTTATATATATCTAACTAGTTGGAATATTTTTAAGATTAGAATTAAATCCTTACAAAGAATAAAGAAATTATTTTTAGAATTAACCATACTTTACTCAATTGATAATTGATTATCTTAAATAGATACTAAATCTAATTAAAATAATATGCTAGAAAATCATTGTAGTAAATTTTTTTCCCATTTATGTAGTATTATTGATAATACCACTTAAAAGCTTAAGATTGAAAGAGTTTTCTTCTAAAATTCCTTTAAATAATATAGAATAAATTCTGATATTAAATAAATATTGAAATTTAAGAAATAAGGTATTAATCAGAATAATTAATTAAGAAATTTTGTTTATTTTTGTAACAAGTTATTGTTAAATCTATAATTAATTATCTTCAATAGGTGCCTAATCTAATTAATAGCAAGATAATCAGAGATATTTAATCTTATTTACATTTCCTTCAATAGTACTAACAAAAAGACTTAAAAATTCAAGATTAATAGTCTTTTCTCTTATATTCAGTAATAAATATAAAAATAATTCTATTTTTAAAGTAAAATGAATTACCTTAAAGGTTCATATATTGCCAAGACTCATATAAATTTACTCTCTCATCCTTTTTATGAAGTTTTTTATTAGTCTTTATTAATGACCATTAGCAATAAGACCATTATCAAGGTTATAAAATATATAATATCATTCTTAATTGATAGAATTTTAGAAAGGGAAATGCTAAATATGAATTAATAGATATACCAATCATAGAAGGAAATCTGGAAGATGTTTAAGTGATAATGCTTGCTTCTTTGATAAGAAGAATACTATTTATTAATAAAATAATAAAAATGAGTTATAGATTTTTTGTTTTCATTTTTTTGATATTTCGATTAAAATAAATATAATAAATGTATTGATTTAGTTAATATTTAATTCCTAAATTAACCTATCACAATTTCCTTTTTTCTAGAAAAGGTTGAGGATAAACATATTTAGTTAAAATATAATTCTCTATACTTATCTTTATTCTCCTCTCATCCATAAAAGATCTTATCAATTTTCAACGCTTTGTTATTAACTTCTTAAAACAATGATAAATTATTAAAAACTCTCTGATCAGATTTTGTTACAAAAATAATTATCCTAAAAAAAGAAATTTAATCAAAATTTGAGTTAAAAATTGTAGTAGAAACTTGTATTATAAATTCTGGTCATATGTAGTTTATAAATGATAATTGAGTTAAATAAATTTTATATTAAATGATAAGATAAAGCAAATTTAGAATCTATAATTGTTTTTAATCTAAAAGATATAAAAAATTCATAAGAACTTAAAAAAAGTAATATATCAATTATGAATAAATTGCTATTTTATCTTTCTATCCTATCGTTGCTTACAATTGGTAGTTCTTTTTAGTCTAATAAAACTAACTCCACTCTTAGCTAATCTACTGGCTACCTTCGTACCATAAACCCTATAGATTAAAATTTTAAGGATATAATGTTATATAATACCAAAGAAGGTTGGTTCAATTGCTTAAATTCCAGAAAAATTCGATCTTGTGAGAATGAATAGCCTTTCCTATCAGATAAAGCCGATTTAGATAATGCTATCTCTAAAAAAATGGATTGTATTTTATTTGACTAGCATCTTTAGACTTCTAAAGATTAAGATTATATTAACATTAATTACTTTAATCAATGCTACTATGATACTAAACTAAATTAAATCGCAGTTAGAGAAGAATGCCTCTTATTTTACTTTGCAGAATTCACAAATTGCAGCCTAAGATGACTCTAAAAAATATAATAAAATGAGTAAAAGATAATTTGTGTTATCTTTTTGTAAAAACTAATGAAAATTTTTATATATTTAAAAACTTAATTTCCATTCCTATTTTATCTCTTCTCGTTTACTGGACTCCATCATCTTTTAAGTAAAATTTTAAGAAAAATAATATTAAGAAATATTTAATATATTTAGTAAAAAGGCTTAGTGCCGCATTAAATAGTATATTTTTTAAAAATTTGATTTTACTAAGCACAAATTAAAATTACATTAAATATTTAATACTTTGAATTGAATACACATACATAACTACCTAATCTTATACATAATAATAAAATGCAATTTTATTTTTAAATATATTTTATTAAATATATTAAAATTTTAAGATATAATGCATAGTCTACATGTTAGTAGCTACTTTAAATGATATTAATTTTTTATATTAGATTTTATTAATATTTTAAATTTCTATTTCTGTCATAAGAACATTAAGAGATTAATGATTTTCATTAATAACTGAGTTAGTCTTAATTTTATATAATAGGATATATTTGATATTAATTAAAGCTTATTAAAAATTATGAAAAGTAAAGAGATATTGTTATTTATTCAATCATAGGCAAAGGTTTTAGTACTAACAAATAAAACCTCAAGAAAATTTAATCATTTAGATTTCAAGTACCTTTTTAAAATAACAAATAATTTCAACAAATATACTATTTGTAATTTCTAATTAATTTAACTTGATAATTAAAATAAAGGAAAGGTTATACATGATTATCATCGTTTAGAATTAATAAAGCATCAAAAATTCTAAAAATTATTTTAATTCCTTTAATTTAGAATGGAACAATCTTGAATTTTCCATTTTATTGCATATATTATTCAATTAAATCAAGCTAAAGCCTTTCATTTATTATTCTTTTTGTTTAGGTAGACTTATTTTTGATTGGTTAAAAATATATAATTCTCTCAAATAATTCTTTTTCTTATAATAATTAGCAAATATTTAATTATACAATTTATTATTTAAATGATAAAAAATGAATTAATCTTAACAAAAGAAATAAATTAGGTAAGATTAAGTTTTCTATTCCATTCTATTAATCTATTTTTTAATTAAAGGTCTGTTCAGACTGTAAAAAGGTGATTCTAATCTCTAATTAAGTTATTCAAGTTACTTCTTTATCAATCCATATAATTGCTTTAAATTTAGAAAAATTTAAGAAACAAAATATTCACTCTTTATAGACATAAATCAAATAGGGTAGAAATTATTATTATATCTTGGCCTAAGAAATAGCTACTTTTAAAATTTAATCAAGGACAATCAATATGCAAGGATAAATCAGCAATATTTTATATGAAATATAGATATGCTCTTACTTTTAGTTTAGTTAAATTAAAGAAATTTGAAAAATAGTGATAAAGTATACAGATTATTATTAAAGTTATTATTTTTTAATTAATTAAATATTTATAACATCATTATATTAAAATTTTAAAACAGATTTATTGGATAAAAACTAAAATAAATATAATTAAATTAAAAAATTTTATTTTATTTAATTGGAGGAATTTTGCTTGAATAGGAACTTTCTATGAGAATAAGATATGAGTTAATGTAAGAATAGTTCATATTTATTTTAATATTGAATTTTATATGTATTTTATAAGATAGAATTTAATTACATATATATATGTTTTTAATATAGTTTTACTAAAGATAATATTATAATCCTTTAAAGTTATGAATTTAATGCTCTGCTTTTTCAGCTATATGAATAGTTTGACTTTTTGTGTCAAAGCCTACATAATAAGTTTCCATGATGGTGCTACCAAGATAGATGTATCTATTAGGAGGTTTCATCAATAATTAATATTGGCCATTAGGAAGTCTCCTAGTGCATTAAGATACCTTAATAATGATAGGGAGTTCACCTTAGTCAATAGTAGTTAAGGTTATTTTAATAGGCTCAAGTCCTTCAATAGATTCTAAGAAAACTGAATGAAAATCTTCTTTATCGTAATTATACTTAATACCTTTTTTATCAAAACTTTCAAACATCTTTTAGAAAGACAATATAGGGATTTCATAGAAAGGATTATCTATTTCAAATTGAACTATATAACTCCATGTATCTGTTTCTCCGAAAATTTCAATACTACTATTTTCTGTAGTATAACTATTATTCAAGCGTGTAGGGTTTAATTCAATAATCTAAGATACTTTCTTGATCAAAGATAAGTTAGGTCCACCAATTGTCATTTCACCAAGAGTACCATTTTAACTATTAGATCCATTAATGTTGAAGAAAATTATTTATTTTGCTATCTTTCCAGCATCTGAAAGTTAGGACATTATATCTATATATTCTTAATATTTACTATATCCAAGGCAAAATGTATTATATCCAGAGTAGTCTGATAACATCTCACTTAAAACGCTAATGCGAAGAGTGGCTTAAGTATCTCCTAATTGGAAAAGTGAATCATAAATAGCACTAGAACGTTTACCTTAGATAAATTCTGAACCACAAGATTCCATTAGATCATATGATACACCTATTTTGGGATTGCACAACAATTGTACTTTCATTTAGTGTATGCACTAATTCTCACCAAACCTGACAGGTATCATTAAGTCTCCATCTTAGTTGTTTGTTAAGGGAAGAGTTATTATCTAGGAGAATACACAACCTAAAATAACCAAATAAATTAATCTAATTTCGTAGAATTCTTTGAATAATTCATTTCTTATTCTGTTTGTTTTTTATAATTCTAAATATAAGATTAAATTAGAGTTTTTTTACAAGATTTTTTAATAAGAAAACAAGTGATTTTAGGTATTAGATAAAAATTTAAAAGAATTCACCTAGATTATTCAGAAAATTCTTTGATTAGTTTATAATAGTATGCTAGGAGATATTCTTATATTTGATTTAATTTCTTTTGCGATTATTAATTAAAAATACAAAATAGAAAGGAATTTATCCTACTAAAATATTCTTAAATAAAGAAAGTAGAAAAATAACAAGATATTTATTTATTCTCACTTTTCTATTTTATAAATAGAATAATAGGAAAGAAAAAACTAACACTCAGCACATTACTTTATCTAATTAAAAATTATTTGTATTTTACTATAAATATCTGAGTAAGGGATTAAAAACCTAATTTAATTAAAACAAATAAAAAAAATATAATCTAGATAATAATTGTAAATTGATTAAATTCATCAGAACAATCTTTTCATGAAAGTATATTTATATTTACTCCTAGTTTCTGACTCTTATTGAAGAAAAATAAAATGTTTTTGTTATATTATATGTATCAACTTTACATTAAATCTGATAAGAAGTATATGTGTGAAAATAATAAAATAAAAGTCCTTTTTAAATTACTGTTCAACAAATCATTCATTTTTCTATCTTAAATATTTTACTTAAAATATATTGATTCCACTTTCTAAATTAAGATTTTCTAATTAAATTTTACTTTACATTAATTTAATATAATAATGAATTAATTTTGTTACCTATATCTTTTTGAATTCATTTGTTTGATCTGATTATTGTTTGATAATATAGATTAACATTCTAGCAACTTAGAGTGAACTGTATTTTACATAATTCATATTAATTAATAAATTGTATTATTTAGCATTCCAAATATCATATCATTAAAACATGATAAATGTAGAGAATTTAATAGTTATTATAAATTTGTAAAGGAGAGATTAAATGTAAAAAGATAATTTTTCCCTAGAGTTAATTTTAAATCAATATTTAAATTCTATCTAATATTATAATTCCTTCATTATAAAAAATTTTTTTTTATCAAACTATGTTTCATGTTTTTAGGAGAATAAAAATAGTCATTTTTCAGCTTATCTCTCAATTCTGGTAGCAGGCCATATCAAGGTAATAAGGTGTATTTAAATTTTTATAGAAAATTTTGTAAAAGAATAATCAATAATATTTATAAACATAAATCTTTTATTAACTTACAATACGAAGCCTATTTTGAATTTAGTATGCATCTTTCAATATTTGTTATTTGTTTTTTACTCAGAAAGATATATAAAGATATAAAATAATTAAAAAAAAGATTATAAATCAAATATGAATAAATTGCTTTTTACTCTTTCTATCCTATCATTACTTACAATTGGCGGTTTCCTTTAGTATTATAAAACTAATTCTGTTCTCCGCTAATCTGCTGATATACCTGATACCCTCACCGATCATGACTAAGCTTTGCTGAAGGTTTCTTTCAGTGAAATAATTATCCCAACCAAAGGTGATTTACTCAGTTGTCTCAATAAAAGACAAATCTAACCCTGTGAGTATGAATAGCCTTTCAAATAAGATAAAGAAGATTTTGATAATGCTATATCAATAAAATCTAGTTGCATTTAATTTTACTAGGTTCTTGCTAAGATGGAGAAAGATTACTATGAAATTAACTCTCAACTCTATTATGATTGCTACTATGATAGTAATATATTATCAATTATCAGAAGAGAAAAGTGCATCAATGATTACTTTAGATATATCACAAAGTGTGGTGAAGAATATAGGCCTAAAACTAAATGATGATTTATATGTATTTTTTATCAGTAAAACCTAAAGAATATTAATAAAATATATTAAAAATTCCAAAACCTAATTTCCTTTCTTACCTCTTCTCTTTATGGCTATAATAAAAAATTTTATTAAAAAAATAATATTATGAAAGTAATTAATTTAAACAATTATGAAATAATAAAAAAGAAAGTGAAGCAAGTAAAATTGTTTAATTTAATATTTAAATTATAAAATAATAGAAATAAATAATGAAAAATAATTGAATTTTAAAATTCTAAAAAAACAAAATTGAAGAATACAACAAACATTATTTTTATTATTTATTCAAATTAATTATTATTTTTATTTAAATTAATATATTACATTTAACAACAGAAATAATTCTACTTTTAAAAATATTACATCTCTTTATTATTTTACTATAAAACGAACATCTAATATTTTATAGCTTGAATTTAAACGAATTAATAATATTTTTGCATCTTATAATTAAATAAGTTTAATATTTTAACAGTTAAACCTGCTCTTAAGTATACAATTGTTTTCACCTAAAAAATTCAATATTATCCTAAGCTAATTAAGCACATTCACTAAAAATCATTCTGTCAGTTTGCGATCTATATCAAAAATACTATATATATAATTAATCAGCCTCATAGTAATATTTTGCTACTATCTTTTCCTAATTTTAAAAGTAGAGTGGGTTATTATCTTATTTATTTTATTTCTTCCTTCCATTTCTTTGTTTGTTTATTTATGATGTGAGATAATTTAAAATTAGCTTACAGAAATAAGCAATACACTATGAGATGATATTTCATAAGGAATTTTGTCTACTAAGCTTATAGTTTATGAGATTAAATTGATCAGTATAATCATAAAATGTCCTTCACTAGCACCTTCTATCTAATGCAATTTCCCTTTCTTCTATATTTTAAAAAGGTTACTTAATTTCTATACAAGAGCTTAAAGATATTTACTTAGCATTATTTCGCATTATTAATCTATCTTATTTTTAAGTTACAAAGATACAATCAATTTCTACCTGTAAACTGATTCAAGTAATTAATTTCTCGCCTCTTCTAATTAAATTTCTTTTCTTTTCATTGCAATTTATTTATTCCTTGGATCTTATCTTTAATTTTAAGAAGAAGATATAGGAAAAAATGTCTCCCCTCTTGAGGATTTCAGAATCTTTAGACTTATTAAATGAAATATTTCACATTATATAAATATAATTTACCGCTATTAACCTTTCTATCAACTTTCTTAGATTTAATTTCTATAAAATTTCAAATAATTAGTTTTGAATTTTCTTAAGCATATTATATATCTTCTTAGTATTAAGCAACTCTACAGATTTTAATTCTTTAATAATCCTTGAAAATTATATAGATTTAGGTTATAATATTGATTTATTGAAAGAAGAAATAAATAGTATTATATTGTGATATAGATATTTAATAGTGATAAATCTATAATATTCTTCCTCAAATTACATAAAAAGTTAGTTTTGTATCCACCTTAATTTAATATTAGATATTTCTTCTTAAATATAAAAAGAAAATTATATATACATATTTTTTTACTTTTTTTTGCATGAATACTAGACATATAATGTTGAGAATATATTAGTAAAGATTAATATCTAACAAATAGATTATTTATTAATTCCTTTCTTCTTTATTTTTTCTTCAATAAACAATCATCAAAAATAAATAAAATCGATTTCAATTTTTTTATAATAATAGTTAAATAATATTTAAATAAAATCTCCATTTTTGGAATAGCTAATCAATTTAAAAATAATTATCATTTGTTCTCTACTTTATGATACATTAAATTATTATCATCATTCTTCCACCACACTGTGCTTTTAGAGCAATTGTCTTATCTATCCCATATATAGCGGATAAAAGCAATCTACTTTCGTTCAAAATTTTTGATGATATGTTATCAACTATATATATTTTTATTTTCATTAAATAATAAAAAAAACTACCTAAAGAAGATTTGGATTTATTATTAAAACTAACTACAATAAATAGATAGAGCTGAAATTGATTGATTATTTGATTTCTTAATATAATTATTAGGAGTGAGTATAGAAGATAACTTAGAATAACTTTTTAAATAAATAAAAAAATTAAGATTAAATTAAAAATTGATAAAATTCAAAATTATTTAGTAATTTATTGTTTTTATAAATATTTAATATTATTTATTTTTCTTTCCACTATGGTCTAAAATATTTACTACCTTTATGAAAATTATAGATTTATCCAAACAGCTTTTAACTTATTTATATTTATATTAAACATTTGTTTAATTGCAATAGATTATATTAGATATTAAAGTTATCTATATTCCTGTATTGGCACAAATGAATAATATTTTACTAAAATAATAGGGTAATTAATAAAATAATATAATTTGTATAGAGCTATTGTCTTTTAGGTTATTAAGTACTCATTATTTTCTATTTCTACTTTTTTTAATTATTAATATTTTCCTAACTTTTGTTTCAATTAGAAAAATACATAAAAATAAAATAGGAATATCTCCCTAAATAAAAATAAATAGAAAGAATTATTTTTGGGTTGGGTAAAGTATACAGGATTTTATTAAGAATATATGAAAATAATATTTTTTTATGAATTTATCTATTTATTCATTTAGGGGATTAAAAAATATTTTTCCCTTTGCCTAAAAAGTAATTCTATTTTTAAAATAAATTATGATTTTAATCCATTTTCCTTTTACCATAATATTCTACTCTCATTCTTCTACAAGAATAAATTTCTTATATAGTATAAATCAGTAGATTAAAAATAAAAATTAAGGTAACTAGTATGATGACTGGCATAGGTACTATATAATTCAAGAAAATAAAATATGTATAAAGTGGGTTTATAATTTAAATAATTATAGAATTTGTAATACTTGTTTTGAAGTTTTATTTATTATTGAAAACACAAATAAATACTAAATTTGACAAATAATATAAATTTACTATATTTGCCTTTCTCAATTTAATTTAATATAAAATTAAAATATAATTAATAAATCAATGTTGTGATTTCAGCGATACTTGTTTAGTGATTTTTAGAAAGATTAAATAAATCTATCATTATTTTTTTTCATCAATTATTTATTACTTGTTTCCCTTTAAGAATGACGGTTTTTTAACCAATTTTTTATCAACTAGATTATATCGTAAAACTTATTAATCAAGTAAAGTAAATTAAATATAATGAGAAGGATTATAATCATATTAGCTATTTAAATATAATATTCACTTCTTCTTGATTAATATTTTTGATCATCTTTTTCTGTTTGAAATGTTTCTTATTCTATTAAAACTATACCAATATGTAAAAACCATAAAACAGACATGATTAACTCTCCTAATATTTTAATCCATCTATTAAATCTAGTCTTATAGGGTTTCAAAGTGATTGATAATATCATTGAGCAAATGAATATTAATCCGCATAAGCAGCATAGATAAATTGGAAAATTATACAAAAAATAAACTATAATTATTATCAAATACTTCTTTAATAGCTAAATTAAAAAATATCCTTTCATCCATTTACTTGAAGGACTATTATTTTAAAAGGGTTCATCTGATATTCTATCCAGAAATAACTAGGAATATTATTTTTTTATAGGATCAGTACTAAAAATATTTCTTAAGTTAAACTTCAATAATGCTAATTGTATCAAGATTAATATTAGGCTAAAATATACTCCCATTCTACTAAGATACTACTCTTGGTTAATGTTAGTCATCTCTACAAAAATGCATATGCATACTATCATCAAATTAATTTCATTTTCTGAATTTAATTTTTAGATAGCTAAAGTCAATACTTTTTAACTTTTGTTTTTGTTGTTTTTAAAATTTTTGTTAGAGTTTTCTATTTTTAAAAAGCTAATCAAGTTTTACCAAAATATTACTAACATAAGAATAGTATATTTAATTAGCATGATTAGATTATTCATGAGTAAACTAGTGCACATTCCTAAATACTTATACCTACCAAATTGAGGGTAAGATACTTCATTCTAGTTTATCTAGAACCAGAGCACTGAAAATGAAGTTTTAAAAGAATTTGACATATAATCTGATACTTAAGGAAAAGCCATTTGAGCAATCAGCTGATAAAATTTATATAAGTTAGGCGGAAATCTAGCATTAATGAGAAAGAACATTACAGTTGGCTATAAAGTATTCAAAATATAGAATATAAACTAAAATTGTATTAATATAGCAAAGATATCTTCATTAGAGTCTCTGAATTATGATACTTACTCACTCAATTAATCTAAAGAATTAATATTGACTTCACCTTCTTTAAACAAATAAGGGCCTATATCAAACACCAGAGGAACATTTAAATAAATATTATCTAATACATATTCTCCAGAGTAACTAACGAAAAGCTACGTAATTAAAAATGAAACAATTAATTACGAGGCCTTAATCGTCTATTTTATAAATATTTTAACTAATAGTTGATTTTTAATAATTGACGGATTTGTAAATTCATAATACTGTTGCAAAACTTCTGCTAAATATATGTTCAATATTAACTTGAGTGGATTCTCGATAAAATCGATAATCTAGAGCTATTAATCAAAAGTGAATACAATAAAGTAACTATTGAATTTATAGGTCAATTATACACTTACACCCATTTTGTTTAAACAAACAATATTCCCTTTAACATCTTAGTTTATAATCTATTGGTTAGAGCATACACACTCATTCTATTTCACTGATAGGGTGGTATTCATACATTCTAAACAAATAGATGAAGTACAAGATTTGCATCCAATTTTACATTATAAACATTTTTTAGTAGATTAATCATAATAAGTTGACTATTAGCAAGCAATACAACTATTATCTGGCTAACTCTCAAAACCTTCTCCACACTCACAAAGCGGTGGATTAATCCTATTTTGTGAACATGAAATGCAGTTAGAAGGTGAATTATTACTACAACTCTTACATTATGAATCACAGCTGACTATTCTTTTTACACACTATTGATTCACTTCTTCATAATCATAATTACAGTCACAATTCGGTAAGACTCTATTAATATCAGAACACGAAGTGCATTATAGGCTATCACCAATACAAGAACCACACTTGTAGTTGCAATTTTTACATGAATACATCAAATCAATATATTATTAAGGATCAGTACAATTACAAGAGGGAGGAGTCTAGTTTGAATACTAACAAAGAGAGCAATTATCACTTTTGTTAGTACATTCTAAACACTTTGGGCTACAAAATTTTTAATTGCCTTTGTCGTCTTAATATTATCCGAGAGCACGACAAGTCTAATCTGTCTGCAGGTAGTATCCATTGGCACACGTCTTGCAAGCAGTAGAAGTAAGAGATATGCACTAATAACAATTTGGGGTGCATTTGGGGTACATCATATTTATATTGTGTATATAAAAATTTGCTTTAGTACTTCACTGAAAATGTATTACCCTAATTTTTATATTTTAAGGTTAAAAGGATTATTGCTAAGGATAGTCAAAATGCAGCATTGAACTCACTTCTTATTTTAAGTAATTAGAACTTTTCAAAAAATAAATAAAGAATGAAATGAAATAGTAAAATAATTTAAGGAGGTGACAGGAAGTACTATGAGCTGTAAGCAATTTGCTTTTACTACTGTATTGAGATTACTACTGCATATTCATAAAATATAATTGATTTACTATCTAAAAGTTATTGTGAAATAAAACAAAGTTTATTAAATCAAAGATGTAAGGCTGGTCTGATTCCATTAATTTAACAATCACTTCATCCATATTTGAATCATAAGCTATACTATATTGGATCTTTTGTATGAAGATGATATTCTGTTTGATTTTTAAAGAAGAAATTAATATAATATAAGAATTCATTTAAGAAACTTTTACCTAATATTAAATAATTCTACTATAACCTTCTGCTTTAATGATATGATCACCTGAGCTTGAAATTATTTTGAAAGTTGATGCATCATAAAAATTTTATGAGCCAGAAGTAATCTATACAAATATAATCTACTTCTATTGATAATATGATTAAAATTGAAAATAGGAAAACAATTAAATAACTCAATTATTTACTCCATTAATTGGAATAGGTTATGTATAGCTCCATTAACTAGAATCATTACCTAGATCAATTTTTTCTTAGCAAGTCATGATCAGTGGCATCACTTTAGAAAAGGAGGCTTTACAGAGGAAGTATTAGTTATTCAATCTATAATAAATGATATCATTGAAGAACTTTTGTTATTAATGTGATGATTAGAATTCATTATTAATAAATAAATTACTTAATTAAAATGTTTTTATTTTAAGATTAAAGTAAACGACAAATTACATCTACTATAGATATATTAGTGTATGAAAATCCTATTAAATAAACCATTCCATTATAGGCTAGATATAATTGAGAATTAATTGTAGGGTATAAACCCTCATTTGAAATCCAACACTAATTCAACTAGAAGTATTAAGATGTTGATTTTAATAAAGCTTCGAGTGATGAATCTTATATATAATATCCATTGTCTTTACAAATAAAGTAATACAAACTGCCCTATTAAATTTTAGTAAATGTTTTTATTATTATTTAAAAGCTTACCAACCTACCTAAGCAACAATAATATAATAAAATATTATTTATCTAAAGAGTTTTACCACTTTATGTACAAGATTGGAGCCCGTGCATGAAATGGATGTGTGGCTCAAGGATCCAAAGCTCAAAAAGCCTGACTAATTGCTCAACAATAGATTCAGATCAATTAGTTAATAGCCTATATATTTTTGCTGAGAGTATATATAGAGTTAATAGTCCTGTTAATTATAAAGTAATACATTAATCTATATGAAAATTATATGGATAGTTAGATTATTTTATTTGGAGACTAACAATTCTATCTATTTTTATCTCTTTTTACATTTTCTATGAAGTAAGTAGAATAAATACTGGATACTATTTTAGCACCAGGTAGTTTATAAGTAGCAATTATGTTGCCATCTATATCAAAAACACTATATCTATAGAATTAATCAGCTTCTGAGTAATAGATTGCTGCTCTTTTTTCCTAATTTTAAAAGAAGAAGTGAGTTATTATCATTAGTTGCTCTTTATTTATTTATTCTTTGTTCCATTTCTTTATTTGTTTATCTATAATGTGAGAGATGATTCCAAATTAGCTTACAGAAATAAACAATACACCATCAGATGATATTTCAATAGGAATTTGGTCTACTAAGCATATGGTTTTTGAAACTAAATTGATCAGTATAATGATCAAAATGCCCTTCACTAGCATCATTTATCTAATGGAATTTCCCTTTCTTCTATTTTTAAAAAGGTCACTTAGTTTCAATTTAAGAGCTTAGCTTAAAGATATTTACTTTGTCTTGTTTTGCATTGTTAATCTATCTTATTTTTAAGTTATTAAAGATACAATGAATTTCTACTTAAATATCTTTATTTTAAAAATAATGATTGAGATAACTAATTTCTCACCTCTTCTTATTAAATTTCTTTTCATTTCCTTTCAATTTATTAGTTCGATTTTTGTTCTTATTTTTAATTTTAAGAAGAAGACATAGGAAAAAAATATCCTCACTCTAAAGGATTTCCATTTCTTTAGACTTATTAAATGTAATCTTTCACTTAATATTGTAGTTTAAATAATTGGTGATTTAGCAAGTAAATTCACATTTATTTCTTACTAATATTGAAAATTATAAAGAAATAAGAGCCTGCAGCCTTAAAAAAAGACCAAAGAAATCATTGATTAAAATAATGTAATTAGTTCTATTATTAATAAGATAATTTTTAATAAGTAAAATAATTGAAATTCTAATGCAATTTTTTATCCATAAATAAAAGTATTGTTGTGAATAAAATAATTTTATTTATTAATTATCTGTATCTAGGTACACTAATTGAATTTAATGCTAACTAATTTAGTATATCTGTTAGAGAGAGAGAATTATTTGATTTAATTTGTTATTTTCTGTAAACAGAATTTAAATAATCTGAAAATTTCCAATACTAACTTTTTATATACAGTAAGTAAATCCTCATAATCCTTATTAATTAATACAAAAGGAAGAAAGCTATTATCATTTTTCTAAAATTAAATAATAAGAAAGACGTTATTACTTAATTATTTAGCAAAATAATTTTTTTTGAATTTTTATAATGTATATTAAATTTTTATTTAAACAATAGATTTTTAATAATAGCAAATAATTTAGATATGGCTTAGCGATGGATTTTACATTTATTTTAAAAAAATTAATTTGTAGTTATTATCAATAATTTGATATCTAAGAAGATTTAATGAAGTGAAAGACGTTTATAAAAGTCTAAAAAATTCCTTGTAGGAATCGAAGTATGATAGATAGGGATTTATTATTTAATAAAAATTTGATGAATGTAAACTTGATTAGGCTTAAATAAAAGAAATTTTAGTTTACAGTCTGTCATAAATATTGATTAATCTATTTATAACTCGGATAATCAATATAATTTCCAAAAACAAAAATAGTGATTTGGAATATCATCATCAAAAGAAAAAGTAGAAACTAAAGAAAAATAGTAAAATAGTAGTGACAAAATTAATATGATAATCTATTTATATCTTTTCATTAGCATACTTATTATGAATGAATTACCTTTAATTGAATGCTCTTCTTGCAATATAAAAAGATTAGTAAGCAGCTTGACCTAATTTAGTTGCGAAAGAATATCTCCTCCTATGATTATTGGAGAAAAAATTCTTCTAGATTAAGTTCCATTAGTTGTTACCTAGATAACTATTGCAGGGTGGTATAGATTAATTGGAAATTCAAGATAGGATTATTTAATTTTGCAAGTACTCAACTCTCCTACTGAGAATCTTATTAATATTTCTTATAATCCAATTGATGAAGCAATCAGCTCTAGAATTCTTAATTATCCTTAACCACCTATTGTTTTAACAGGAATGTTTAAAAATCTTCTCAAAGATAATTGGTTTTTTATGAAGGTTGGTATCAGACTAGATGAAGATTATTAAGCTTCTCCTTAAAGTTATATTTACTTTCTAATTCAAACTATATTATCATAAGCTTCTCCTATATATACATATTCTATCGGATAGCTTTTACCTAATAGTATTATCCAGTTTGATAATAATTAATTTCAAGTGTTTTATGGATAGCAAGCTAATTATCCTTAATCATCAGCATGCGCTAAATCGAAAATAGTAATTAAATTAATTTTTTTAATCAATTTCTTAATCTGATAAATTTTTAATTACAGGTTACTGTCTTTATTGGAAAAGCGAATCATTCTTCATAAGGTCCTGAATATGAAACCTCCCCTTAAGAAATGTATCTGGAAGCATCTCTAGAGTTATAAGTTAATTTTTCTGTTCTATCAAATGTTCCGAATATATAATATAGCACAGCCAAAAATAATAGAAACTATGTAGGAATAGATAAAAGAGCACCTTATTCTATTTCTACTTAGAATTATGAAACTTTTTTAATGGATGAAAGTGTTACAGCTGGTTTATTTAACTTTGAAGAAAATAATGGTATAACAATATAGGCAGATATATAAATAAAAGGAGGTATTTAAAATTTTGAATCAGGATTTCTCTCAATATGGAACCCTACATATTATTAACTTCTATATAGATCAATTTATAAGTTAGAAATAACCACTGATGGAATAATTTATTACATTTCTGACTCCTTTTTAGGAATACAGAGTATTCAATATCCTGTTTAATTAGATACTTGGTATAGATTCACAATCGTTTTCACAATTGTCTTTGATTAAATAGTAAAAAAGGTTTTCATAAATAATGTATTAGCATTCAATGATATTTATCTATATTAATTTATTGGGAAAATCTAATTTTCTATTTTTAATTTTACATCAACTCCTTACAATTCTTTACTAGTGTATGATAGAAAGATTTTAGTGAAGTAATTAATTTACAATTAAATTAATTTAACCTTATATCTTTTATTTCATTAAATTTGTTAATCAAAATAGAACAATGAAGGCATACAAGGGAACATTTTATGAAACCTGCTCTAATTGCTCAATGCAAATGGATATTATCTAGGGTAATGATTGTCTAATGTGTGCTAGTAATACTGATTATATTTAACAAGGATAGGACTATACCTGTGAAAGTTCATGCAATAGTTAATTTTCTTCATCTTCTGCTTCTTGGTAAGCTTGTGAATGGATATCAACTCCTCAAACTTGTCCTATATACTAATTAAAACAATTTCAACATTCTTGTGATTGTGCAAATGGGAAATTCTATAATGGGTTTGAGTGTTAGGATTGTCCAGAATATTGCATAACATGCTCTTCGGCAACTAAGTGTAAGTAATTTTATGCCCCTCGTGGAATTAATGGTAAGATTAGAATTTATTAAGATCGAAAATATTAATACTTAATTAAATTTGTTAGGTTAGTGTAACCCTGGAATATTTGATGATGGAAAAAAGTGTATTGATTAGTTTATGAAAATATAAAATAGATAAAACGACTAATTTCAATTTAAATTCACTACAATTAGCTGCTCTACCCCTAATTTTTCCTCGTTAAATGATTTAATTATAAAAAACAAAGCATTCTAGATTGGAAATGGATCTAATTCGTTTTTTATTTCCTTTAATTTTATGTTTACAATTGCTAATTTACTATTTGGACAATAATACACAATAATTTTTATGGAAGATGTAGGAACTCATATATTTAGTTTAATTGCTTAAGTTGATTAAATTAATGCCTAAAATGTATTAGAAATGCATTTGCAAGTAGGATAAGATAAAATGTTTATTGTTCCAATAGAAAATAATTAAAATATTTGGATAGGAATATACACAAATCTAGATAAAGTAACCCTTATTGTTAAGTATGATAACTCTCCCATCTAATACTATCACTCAAATATAATCAACAAGCCTAAAACTGTACTAACAGATCCTTCGTTAATTTTTGGGAAGATTTCACCAGTTTCTCCAACTTCGAATGTTTTTTGCGGCAACTTTAATAATGAAAACAATTGGATTTTGGAAGGTAAAAGAAACTATAATAATACAATCGTCATTTAAAAACTATTAAATTTATAAAAATAGGTCACTTAAGTATGTTTAGCTTTTCTAAAATTTTGTAATTGCAATCTGAGGTAGACATGCAAAGAATAGTTGATTTCAATTTTAGTGAATATAAAGCTGAATATTTTAGTTCAACAACAGTATAAAATAAAATTAACCCTAATTAATATATAGATTTTCTATTTCCTAACTAGAAATTTAATAAAATTTAAGGAATTTAAATAGATTCATCATCATCTTGCACTATTGTGCATTCTGGTGAACTCATTTCAAGCCCATTTGCATTCTAATTAGTTATTCACCCTCAAATTTTCTTTCCTATAGATACTTTAATCTTCTCAATAAATTATCCAGTTCATTACCTCATAACATTTGGATTGATTTAAAATAGGTTTGAATTATATCCTAAACTAGAAATTTGTATTTTTGAATAATGCTAGTAATTAAAATATGCTAGATTTTAATACTATAAACCTAACTATTTATGTAAGTTAGTTTTTAAATTCAATTATTAAAAGCATAATTAAATTATTATTTAATTTTCTAATAATAGTTGTAAAAATAACTTAATAAGAAAAATTAAAAAGTGTTTAGTTTTCTGTGATATTAAACTATAAATCTGAAGATATAGAAATATTCTAAGATATTTCTTCTTATTTCCTTCCTCAATTTTGGTCATTCACTATTGGATATCCATTTAATGCTCTTTACAAATCGATATATACGATAAATAACTTTTAGTTATACTAAGGAGGATTTTATTATATTGATTATGATTTAAATGATCCCTGCTTTCTTTATATTAACAGATCTAATATGGAGTGTATTCTTCCTAAATAAGGTTTTGCTATAAATGGTAATAAAGTAATACCTAACAATTAATGTAACTAAGGAAGGCCAATAGATTAAACTATATTATTTTATAATCCTTTCACTACTAAATGTTAAGATTCTGAACTTTATAAACTGTATTGTGCTGAAATTAGTTATTTAAATTTGAATACTTGTATTAGATGTATAGATCCTTAAATGATTCTTTAAAATAATTGCTCGTGTCCAGAAGGTACATATTTTGATTCAACCTCGTTAATGTGCAAAGGTATTTAAATTTTATATTTATTTTAAACCCACCATAATATGTTTTTAAATTATCCAATATCATATCAATTATAAAAATTATAAAGCTATTTATTAGAAGTAATATAAAATAAAGTTAAAAATCTTTTTCAAAACTCTTTTAAATTAAGAAAATTTTCAATGATTATTGTAGATAAATTTTTTAAATTAAACAATAGAATTTCTTCTTTCAATAATCAAATTTGTAAGTTTTTTATAGGTTAACGATTTAATAATTTTTAATTCAAAGAGGAATCATTTTCAAGTTAACCAAAAGATCTTTAGAATAAATTAAAAACTATTAAAATTAATTTATCTTTATTTAATAATTAAATTAATAAGCTTGCTCACCTCACTGTAAAACTTGTGTAGGAAATTCAGGTTATTGCTTAACTTGCCCATCATAAGAACAATTTGCACCTAATTGTGAATGCTTAAATCCAAACTAATATCAAGATAGCAATTTTTAATGTTAAAGTATACTTATTTTCAGTTTAAAAATAATAATTTATAAATTTTAATTAAAATAAAGATTGTAATGTTTAATGTGCTAAGTGTTAAGAATCCCCAAATTACTGTACTGTCTGTAACGAAGGTAGAATAAATCCACCAACATGTTACTGTAATCCGAGAATTCATTTAAATAAAATCACTGAGTAAATACAAAATGATTGCACACCTATTGAATGCAATGATAAATGTTAAACATGTGAATACAGAGAAGATAATTGTATTCTATGTAAAGGAGATAGAATTAATCCGCCAGTATGTTCTTGCTCTTAAGGCTATTATGAACATCCTAATGAAGATAAATTATCATATGCATGCAGAAAATGCAATTATGTGTGCTCATCTTGCTATGGACCAACAGATAAAAATTGTTTGGGATGCAAATACAATTTATTGTTAATAAATGGGGAATGTCTTTGTGAAAATGGAAGCGAAAGAATTGTGGATGATGAAATTTCTTGTTATAATTTTATAAATGTTAATTACCATTTAAAATTTGAAAATAATTCATATGAAATTTAGATAGAATTTGAGAAGAAAATTGATTTTTTGAATAAAATTATTTCTGAAACTTAAATTAATAATATAATAAATTTATCAATTAGTGAAATTCCTTAAGAGTACTATGAAATTAGAAGTTACAAAGTACCTAGAGATAATTAACTTATTCTAGAAATTGGAATTAAAAAGAGCTTACAAACAAGCTATGGTTAAGTTCATTTTAAATAAACAAATTTATTTAAAAATAAATAGTATAAAGTTGTGCTAGATCCTATTTATAAATCAAAAACCTTTTAATTTCGTATTGGACCATATATGATGGTTATAGAAAATAGATAGCAACAAATAATCAATGCATTTAAAAAACTGACTCCATCTAATCAAGATTTAATTAAATTTATTAGAAATCTACAGTTTCTTTTTTATGTTTTGAATTCTATACAACCTACTGCTATGTTCTTGCTAATTAAAATTGATTTACCAATTAACTTTTATACCTTCTTATAGCTTTTTGGTACATTTGTTTATAAAGATATGCCAGATTATTAGGTTAATCAATTTGAATAAAGATTTACCTTGGGATTGGAAAATGTTGATTAATATGTTAAAACTACTGGCAATATCTAGTTTGATAGGTTAGGATTCCGTGATTCACTCTTAGTTAATTGCGAAATAATATTTTATAAATATTTGGTAATTTTTACTGTTATCATAGCTTTTAAAATTCTAAAGTGTCTGTATTTGCCGCATTAAAGATTTTAAGGAAGAGTACTTAAAATTTAAAAAATAATAAGCTTCTTAATAGTCAGGGTTAGTTAAGAAAACGAAGTAAATCTATTGATGACTGTATTTTCATTATGTATTCAGATAAAAAATGCTTATGGATCTAATTGGCTTAGCAGATGGAGTATCTACTCATCATTTTTTATTGGATCAATATTCTTCTATAGCTGTATTTGGTTTTTTAAGTACTACAACAATTCCTCTTTTTTTAAAGAAAATCAGCACTTCTTTGATTTATTCTTATCAAGATTGAAATAAGATTAATTCGAAAAAAGTTTGTATTTAAAAAACTACCACTTCATATATCTTTTAAAGAAGATTTTAATAGTATTCTTAATTTTCTTTTTAGTAGATCATCCTATGTATCTTTGCTGCATTTGTGGAATATTTAACTTATTTACAGCAATAATGACATTCTATTTAAGACCATATAAATATCTTCTTTAAACTTTAACCAAAGCATTTGGAGATATATTTCTTGCTGTAACTTGGCTTTTTATGATTTTATTTTATAAATTCAACTAAGATATTAGAAGGTAAACAGTTCTAAATGATAGTCATGTTGAATCTTTTTTAGATTTAGGATTTTTTGCTTCACTTTCCTTAATTGGATTTAATCTATTTTTCCTTATCAATTTTATTTTTGAAAATATAATACTTCCTATTTATTAGTATTTCTAGAAAAAGAAGAAGAAAACCTAATTAGTTTTCTAGAAAAAATCTATTCAGAAAATATTAAATAACAAAGAAAAGGTATTAGAAGAAAAGATAATTGAAGAAACAGATTATACTTATAAAAAATGTGATAATTTTGTTGAATTTGATGAAAATAATAATCAAAAAATATTAATTTACTGATTTATAATAATTTCTCTCTGATTTATTTCTTAAAAACTATTAATTTCTGCTAATTAAGTAAGATTTAAATTAATTATTAACTTATGAAATGAATAAATCTATCAATAAATAATTAAATATATCAACCTAATATGAAACAAATTCGATTTAATTTATGATAATTAATAAAAACTAATTATACTTTATTATTTTATATAATTGTAATAAAATAAATGTTATTTAACTTTATATACATGATAAAAGAAATATGCTTACTTTATTTACTTCTATACAGATTTCATTTATGATTTATTAACCCAATAAATTGTTATATAAAACACTTTGAATATAAACTTGTAAAGAATACAGTAGTGTAGTAGAAAAATATTATGTAATAAAAAAATGATAGAAGGATAATTTAAAAATGTAAATATTTTACTTTCCTTAAAATTTTATGTAATAATTACACAAAAAATTAATTAATGATTAAAAATGAGTTTTTACAAAATGCAAATTAATAATATTAAATCCTTAAAGACTAAATAAATATTAAATCTTCTATTTAAATATTTTTAAAACATTTGAAATGATTTAGAGTAATAATTAATTTGAGTTTTCAAATAATAAATATATGTAAATATAATAATTTTGGGAAAACTTTTATCAAAACCCTTTATATAATTTAACTAATAATAATAATTTTACAAAATAAAATAATATCTTGTATTCTATATTCACTTCTTAGGAGTTTAATAATTGCAGTTATTAGGATTAAGCTAATTAGAATGGTTATTCAGATTACTTTATGAATTCATTCCTTAATATCCTGCAGCATGCCCATGTCCCGTAGGCTAATGATTTGGATTACATTAGTTTGCACAATTATCATTATAAGATTGAGGATGTTGTTAATTTTTCATATTTCAGATAGAATTTGACTATTATTTTTTTGATATTTAATTTTTAAAGTTATTTAATTATTATAATTATTTAGTAGAGAAAGTCAACTCACCTTCACTTATTTATTTATTTATTTATTTATTATTTTTAATCCATTAGTAAGCACTCTAAAAAATATTTGAATATAGTATGAATATACTATGTTTATACTCATAATGCTTAAGAAAATAAAAATATTAAATTTAAACTAGATTTAAATACTGATTCAACTATCTAAAATTATTTTTTAAAGTGCTGTCTTTACAAAATTAATATCCTCTCGAAATCTTCAAAGACTACTAAATACAAAAGTAAATTAAGTAAGTATAAGTGTTTTCCTATTAAAATATTTTTTAACTATTCATTTGCTAGATGAACTACTTATTATTCATGATAATAATACAATCGGATTAATATTATTTTTACTTTTTTGAGTTGAATCTCAATATGTAATGTAGCCATAAGTTGGTTATAATAATCGAGGGTTTAAAGTCTCAAATTTAGGTAAAAATATAAGTCTATTTATAAGCTATTAGAATTTTTATTACAAAATATGCTGATGTAAATTTGTTAATAAAATTACAGAGATAAATAAATAAATAATTAATTCAAATTAGGATACAGAAATATATAATTTATTTTTAAAGGTTCTAAATAAAAATATTATAATCTAGTTCACAAATTTAATAAATAAAAAGAAAAAAATAATAAATTATTCTAAAATATCTTTAATAACTTTTATCAAAATTTTAAAAGGCTTTTGTATTTTTTAAAAGTTTTTGTTTAAATATTTCTTGCTAAAATTTAAATTGTTGGGGAAATACATTTATTCTACAAAATTAATAATAATATATCTACTTACGTGATACCAACATTATATTATTAAATTAATTTTATTAAATTCATATTAAAGATGAAAATATCATCTATATATTCTTGAGGATAGCCTGAATATCTTAGTGCCTACTTTATTTCAGTCTTTAAGAAAACCTACTTTTTAAATAAATTTTTTTAATCTCTTGAGATATCTAAAAGGTATCAATCACTTTACATATTCTTATGGAAATGTTTTAATAATTAATCTATAAATTAGTACTAACTTGAGTTGAATAGAATATTTCAAACAGCAAAAATGATCTTTCTTTATTAACGAAAGTTATCTCTTCAAAAAAATTATTATTTATATTATTTTTAGAGGATTTTGGCTAGAAATAAGTCTATATAAAATAGTCTTTGGAATGGAATTGTAAAAACTAGTCTGATTTTTTGTTTAAATTTAAAAATGCTGAAAATATTATTTTATCTTGTTATGGGAATTAAGGGAATTATAACTATGGTTTTGATTAAAAGCAATAGATAAATTATTAAAGAAATATACCATACTCTGATAAAACTTAAAATGAAGGTATTTTAAATAAATTAAAAGATTTTCATCAATAATAACAATGATGAATAGAAAGAACTGTATTATTTTCAGAATAATGAAAAAATGAAATTTACTGTTAAATAGATATCAGTTTTTGAAGAATATTTAGAAAAACTAATAAATTTACAAAGTAATTAATAGAATAGAAAGATATTGAAATAGATATTTTAATTTCAAATAATACTCAGTTAAAAAATTGTGAGTATAATTAGATTTATGAAGTAGTTCGTCAAACTTTTACTTTTCTAGATCTTTAGACATAAATTAAAAGAAATAGATTTTTAAATAGGAGGAATGGTTATAATTTGTATTAAAACATAATAAGATCTTTGACTGGTTGCATTACTAAATAATACATAAAAATCCAATTAAAAAGTTGAAAACTTAATTAATTTATTTATATACTCATTTACTCTATATTAATTAACCTTTAGCTGGATATTGATTAATTTCAACTAATAACCTTTATGAATTTCTTCAAATAGTAAAAGTTCGACATACTCTTAAGAATTTAAAATGAGAAATATTAATCAAAATAGAAAGAAAAGTTCTATGAATTACTAGATACAGATGTTTAGAATAAAGTAACCCATATCTTTTGATATTTCATATATATTAGTATTAATATATTCAAATCAAATAAATTAAATATTTGAGGTGCAATTTACTTTATTCTAAACATCTGTATAATTTAATTTTGAAGCAATTTCCTACCTACCTCTCATAAAAATTGGGAAATATTACTTAAAAACACAAAATTAACATAGATTATTTTTTATATCCTATTGTTCTATTATTTATTTACAATATGATTAGCTTTTATATCAGCTCCATTTACATATTTGTTAAAAAGCGAACTATAGTAAATTCTGTATCCTTATGTAGTTATTTCTTTGATAAAGTACTTCTTAAATCTATGGATTTTACACTTTTACAATCAAAAATTATCCATTAATTATTATGTTAATTTTATTACATCTATTACCAAAAGATTTTTTTCCTAAACTGGTATTGCTTATTGAAAATACTTAAAAAGAAGATGATAATAAAGTAAGAAGAAATAGGGCATTTGTTTACTAGAAGAAACATATTACCATTATTAGTATCACTTTTACATCTAATGATTAGTAGCTCCATTTTATGCTATCTATTAAACAAGACATTTAATGCTAATTGCATCATCTCTATACTTTAGTTTGTAAATATTACTCTCTTATAAAATAGCAACTCTATTATTAAACAAGTCGCTTACATTCTTCTATAATGGTGTTAAATTTATTAGGAAAAACATTAAGTGAGGATTATGATTATGATAATACAGAAGATTAAGACTGATTAGAAAACTATTTCACTTTGTTAAAACAGTAATAAGGATTCTTGCTTGTAATTTTCATTTATTTTATGGCTACCAGAATAAAAATCATTACTCTAGTTATTTAACAAACTAGGTTATATTAATTTAAATCTTTGGACATAACCAAGGGTATTTTAAATTAATTGAGATAATGGATCAGACAATCACCTAGCATTTTTACCTATTTTTAACAGATTAAGATCGTCTATTAATGCCTTATCACCGTCTCACTATTACCTAAAAGGAATATTCATTATCTTCACTCATTCCACTTTAATTTAAAATCCTTCTACTTCTTTATCATTATAATTACTTGAGATCATCTTCTTCCTTCTTAATCAATCAATTATTTGAAATAAACAAATGAATTTAAAATGGTATAATCTTATCTGAAGATAGTCACTTTTCCGAAGGAAAAAAATTAACTTTACTAAAAATAACAAATAATCAATTTTTAATATTAGACAAAAAGAAAATCGAAAATCTATTTATCTATATTTATTTCTTTGGAACTACCTTTATATTTATTTACCTCAAATATTGTTACACTATTAAAAAAATAATTAATATCCCATTCAAAATCCCATTCCTGTTTTTTTATTTTATGGAAAAGCCTTTTGGTAAAGAAGGGGAGATGTATTTTTTATTAATTTTATTAGATGCTTACATACATGCATTCCTTACGGCTTAATATATATAGTTATACGAGAATATATTAGAAATTCTTTTCTACGAATTTAAAAGTATTGCACTGTCAGAAGAAAAGACATATAGTCACTAAAAGTGATAAAGGTGCAAGTGAAATAAACATAGCATAAGAGCTAGTTTAATGAGGTGGGACGAGTCTTGTAAACTTAAGGGTTTGAAATAAACGTGGATACTCAAGTTGCCTAGGATTTTAGAGTTGAATTTGAAAGCCAAATGTTTAAATCTATATATCATTTACTTCTGAAATCTCACACCATCTCATAAAATGGAAAGGAGAATAATCAACGGTTATCCTAAATTGTGTACTAGGAATTATTGGATCTAACTATTCATTGTCCTATTAATTTTCGATAATAATTGCATCATTTAACCATTTTTATGATTGGTCTTATTCTTTAGAAAGAAACTAGAAGTTAAATTATCCAGAAGAATTTGCTATAGTAAGAAAAACTTAACCTTAGAAGCAAAGAGGACTATCTTATTTACCACAAAATGTTTCTTAAGTTGCTGTTAGCATCACACCATTAAGCTCCTCCAAGCTTAAACTACATAAGCTTTTCAAGCTGTATAATTAAGGTATAATTAATGCAGCAATAAAAAGGAGTTGATTTTTTATTTTAGTTTGTATCATGAGAATATTTTTTGTCAAGAGTTATAATTTTTCTCTACTGTATGAAAACTTATTATTTTTATTGATTAATTACTTAAGTATTAACTAATAGTTCATTTTGATGGATGGTTCTTTTTTTAATACCAAATATTTTTGGTTGATAGAATAGATGAATTAAATAATAATTTACCCAAAATTTTCTTATCAGCAAAAAGGATTATTAAAAAAATTATAGTAACATTTTTTTCTAAATGCACAGACCATCTGCATGTAAGAATATCCAAACAAAGTTTTCAAATTAAATTTTAATTTCATTAAATAATATGTTGTTGATTTTAAAATTATTATAACATTTGTTTGTTACATTAATTATATATCTTAAATAAATAGATATTTAATATTTGAAAAACTATTTAGTTTTTGATTAATTAGTTTTTCTCCAGTTTCTTATCTTGCCATATGCTGATTTATAAAGAAAACAAGCTTTGTACTCATAGAGATGCTTTTAAAAAGATTTATAATCATAAAAAATAAGTGTAGTTAAATGATTAGTGAAGAAAGGAATATAATATTAACTAAAACCCTTGGTGTAAATGCACATATCCTCTAACTAACTAAACAGGAGAATTTTGATTATTATTAATGCAGCCTCATTTAAATTGTTAGCAAAGTAAACTTTGGTAATTAATTGTCTTTCCTACCAAATTTATATTCCATTTTACTCATTATAATCTATCATAATTATAACGAGGTTTTCGAAATATTATTATCTTATTTTTCAAGTAATCTTTATTAAATTGTAAATAAGTTGAATCTTCTAAGCTATTTATAACATATTACTTTTAAAATTTTTAAAATTTGATATTATTTCCATTTAAATAATTCTTATTACCAAAGTAATAATTTTATATATTTCCTTATTTTACATAATTATTGTATTTTTGAATTGAATCTGAAAGTAAACAAACTCAAAACAAAAGAAATTATTAAATTTTTTTTTCTAATGTGCTTCTCTATGTTATGGATGGGTAATAATAAAATATTGGTAAAAGAAAATGAAAAGGAATATTCAAATTATAAAAAATTTTTCAATTTTTAAACTTCATTTTCAATAAATTTTCAATTATTATTTTTAAATATACCAAATAAAATTTTATGCTTTTAGTCTCATTTCTGCTTTTTTAGCAGTAATAAAGCTTTCCATAACAAACGAATAATTTATATAAAATATTATGTTTTATTAATTTAATATATAATAAATATTGTATGCATTAAGAAAATTAATTAACTAGCAAGATCATCAATTCATTTATTTATATACATTATTGATTTTAAAAATTTAAAAAGAATTCAAGCAATAAATAAATAAAGAAAGAAATAAATTAGTAACTAAATTATTTTATAAAAAGACCAAAAAGAAAATACCATGTAAAAATATACAAAATAATAGTATGAGCAATTATTATTACTTTTTTTTTGAAAGCTAAAATTCTCAAATAAATTAATACTATGTAAAAGTATTAATATTTAAATATCTATTCATTAAAAAGTTTCATAATCAATTAATTTCAAATCAAATTTATTCATTTAATTAAGGGAAATTTTTTCATTATTACAAAATTAAAAGTGATGTTAGAAAAAATAAAAAGTAATTTTGATGGCAACTAAATATTTATTAATGAATCAGCTTTAAGCATAAATAAAGAATATTATTAATTTGATTGTGCTATCTCTATGAGATTTAAACTAATAAATAAATTATTTAATACCTTTTTTGCTTTATTTCATTTTTAATTTTCTTTATTTTTATTTTATAAAGTCTTTTTATTGAAGTTATTTATAGAGGAGAATTAGTGAATCAAATTTATTGCTCTAATATTTTGAATTAAAGTAGATATTTAAATAATTTATAAGTATTATAATTCTTTATAAAATGTAGGTGTTTGTTTTCATTATTTTGAATTTTATAATATAAAATTATTGAAAATAATTAACTTCTTATCATAATCTATTTAAAATAATATATTAATTTAAACTAAATATTTTGGTAGAGATTTTCAAATCTCAGTAAATGTAAAATAATTTTATAGTTACCATACACACTATTTAAATTCTATTTAAATAATAGGGAAATTAATTTTAATTAAATAAAAGAGTATCTTTAGTTGGCATTTCTTGTGTTTAATTTTTAACAGATTAGAAAATTCAATATAATGATAATTAAAACTATTTTTAATTTTATTTATCAAGTATCACATTAAAGAATTTAATATCTATAAATTCATTATTGTATTTATCTCTTTTTTAAAAAATTATTATATAAATAAGAAAAATTTTATTATAAATTAATTCTAGTTAAAATTTAAATACAAAAATGTTAGATAAAATTTTTATCATCTCCAATAACTTTCATAAAGAAAATAGCTATCAAAAAAATTTACAATAAAAAAAACAAAAATAATAAAAAATAAATTGGTAATCAAAGTTAAGAATAAAAAAATGTTTTATATAAATTTTTTTATTATTCAGATACATTTATTATATATTTATATGTATTTAAATTATATTTTTTCTTACTAATGAAATTCAATTTTAAGATCAGAAACCTGCACAAGCATAATAGATAGGTTTATAGAAGTATAATTCAAAGCATTCATTGGTTTTAGCTAGTGCTTTAATCTCAGAAGTATGATAACATTTACTAAAATAATTTTTATAATTATTTAATTAGTTAAGAGGACCACCATTTAAAGCATCATATTTTAAGCAATACTTAGAGATAGGTTTCTAATCGTAATACTAAATTGTTATATTATTAAACTTATTCAATGTAAGTAAAAAATCCATATCATATTGGCATGAATCAGGGTATTGAGAATAATCATGATAGCACTTACGATATTCTCTTAAGGTAACTTATTTCTACTCTTTTGTCTTAAATAAAATAGTCCCACAAACACCTAGTAATAGTATGGCGGCAAGGGTGAAATGCAATTTATTCATGTTAAACAGATTTGATCACCTTTCTTTTTTCTTTTTATTGATTAATAATTTTTCTATTTATTTAATTTATTTTTAATTGTATCAAATAATAACAAGATATTTCTAGAGGCGAAAAACAAGTTTAGTAAAGCTGTATAATAATCTTATTAAAATATTATATAAAAGAATTAAAAGTAATAGTGAAATTAACAGCAAAAATAGTTATCATTTGAAAAGTAGTGATAGGACTAAAAAAATGGGAGAATCTCTATGAAAAAATCAAATTTTGATAGAGAATACTTTATATTAACTTTAGTTGATTCTTATTGAATATACTTCATTTGGATATTGAGATAAACTATAAATGAATTAAAAGTCTTAGCTACTAGCTAGATATGCTTTCTTATTTGTTAAGCCCTTAATTTAAGTGATTTAATTGTAAATTATGTAGTTATTTACTTAAAATTAGCTTTTACCTAATAATTTCAGCTGAACCTAATACTTTTCTCATTAATCAGGTAATTTGAAGGTTAAATTATTGAATAAAAGAATAAAAATAGTAATAATTCAAATGAAGTAACATAAATAGTTGAAAATATACTAAATTAATCATAATATGAATAATAATATTGATGAAATAATATTCAATAAAAGAAAAAATTAAGTAATCAAATTATTATATGATAAAACAAAGTTTAAATAAACCATTTAAAGAGAGACAATTGATATGATTTTTACACAAATCTTCACAGTTACTTGTATGTTTTAATTTATTCCTAATTTTAATCTAAATACTATAAATAGCAAGTTGTAATTAATTTAGATTCCACTCATTTATTTATTCTAAACTCTTAATAATGAATTTGAATTTATTTTACAAGGCCCATAATTCGCAAGAATAAACATTACATGATATCTTCAGCAATTATTTTAGTGATAAATTTAAAATGGCTACTAAATAAATGTGTATAAAAAATATCTACCTCAAGCGTTTGGTTGAAAATCCCAAAAAAATCTTTGGAAGAGACAAATATACAAAAATTAAAAAATTTTTTCAAACCTTATCAGTCTCTATTAATTTTCTAATTTTGATTTATTATAATAAAATATCTTATTCTCTGATAAAACTTATTTATAAAAATTTAAAATTGATAATAAATTATTAATTTTTTACTCCTCTCTCACTTAAAAGAATATATTCATTCTTTGGGTTTTACTTTTAAATATTTATTATCATTTTCTTTTGTTATTCTATTAACAGTTTTGACTATCCTAACTTGAGTAAATGAGTTTATATAAAGATTTATTAAATTAAATGAAAGAATTTAATTTATTAATATTTTCTTTTATAACTTTTTAAAAACTATTACTTTGTTTCTCTAACTCATTTGGAACTACTTTTAGATAAAATTCTAAAAAGGATAAGGTAATAATATAATATCATCTTCTCATAAAAATAAAACATAAAAATAGAATTTAATGAAATTAATTTATCATTATTAGAATTTTATTAAATAAAAGTAAATAAGTTACTTTATTTGGTATCTAATTACATCGTTATTTATGTTTTTCAAATCAAAAATAAATAAAAATCCATAATTTCCCAATACAAATAAACATGTCTTTCATAATGAATTAAAAATATGTTACGAATTAGTAATAATACAATAATTAGAAATATACTTGCTTATAAACTTGCTATCCTATAGATTGTATGGATTTTTAATAAGATATTGATGAAACAGTCAGTAAATTATTGTTGCTACTTATGTTAAAGAAGATAATGGAGAATATTACCAAGATTGGGATTTTTAATCGATTGTTACTGAAAAAGTTGGTTGAGTTTACAAAGTTAGGTATATGATGTTTAAGCTCTAGTTAATCACCCTCAATTTTGTAATTAAATTTTTCTTATATGAGATAAAAGAATAGCCAGTCTATCGATCCAATTAGAGATTTAACTAGGTAAATAAATATATTCTTTTTAGAAATAGATTATTCTATTATTGTTATGTTTTTTATTCTTATATTTATCTATAAATTTTATGGTAATTTTAATTACTTTATTAATATGTAAATAATTAGATTAAATTTTATTTAATACTATTATAATTCTTATATTTATTTATACATTTAAAAAGAAAGTTATCTCCTCATCTTAATCTTAGTAAATAGATTATAAAATCATAAAGATACTATTTAAATGGAAATTCTTTATTATTTAGTTTTTTTTCTATTAAATTTCCTTGGATACAACAGAAAATTTTTAGGTAAACATGCTATCTAAGATATTTCAGGAATTAGTTCTTTTTGGTGTCTAACCTTTATTTGGTTAAATGGATAGACTGACTGGTATACATTAATTGATTAATTGAATATCTTAAAATAAATTAATATCTCAATTATTTTATCTTTCATTGTTTTTAAAAATTTAAGCAATTTATTCTTTTTATATCTAATTCTCCTTTACACTATGATTTGATTAAACCTCTCTTGATTAAATCTTTTTGTATCGTATATCAGACTTGTATTAATTTATAACCTAATATTTAATGCCAAAACTATTTCATCATCCAAAATTTAACTATAAAAATACAATAGATTATTTTTATTTATTTAAGTATTTAATAATTTTTGAATTTTAGTATACTTTTCCTTTAAAGATAAGCCTTGAATATTAAAAATGAAAAAATATATGAAATTAAGAAACAGTTTGTGAGGTAAATGGAGTTGTTACATAGAATAAATTTAATTTATGATAATTAAAGAAAATTTTAATAAGAAAGACCTCTATTAAAAAAATACAAAAACTCTCTTTTCCAAACATATATTTTCTAGGATCAATCCAATAAAAAATAATAAAATAAAATGCAAAAAAATTTAATTCTTTTTTATTTATAGAATATGAAAATCAGATGAGAACTTGATTACATTTATATAATATAAAATAAAAATATAATTAAAAAAGGTAAAAAAAAATAAGAAAAAAATATTGAGTTAAATGGGATAGTCTTCTTCTTATTGCCGTAAGCATTAACATATGTATGATAGGTGCAGTTATTGTGAAGCAGAGAATACCAAAAATAAAAATGGGTAAACTGAATTTTCTTATGAAATTATAGGACATAGAAAATATGTTGAAGAAAAGAGAAAGTAAAGAGAATAGAAAGAACTTAAATATCAATAGAGATTGATATTTGATGAAGCTTAACCACTAAGATTTGGAGTTATCAAATTCAATGAAACTGATTTGAAAAATGAAAACAAGTACTTTATATGATCCTTAGATTGTTATAAAAATTAAAATCTAGAATTATTTTTTAATATTTATTAAAATATTAAACATAAATCAGTTTTATCACTGTTTCATTTATTTTATATATTGTAGCTTGAAGAATTTATAATATTAGAGTTATATATTATTATTAATCAACCAATAAATTTCTTTTAAACAAATTAATATTTATTCAGTAATATTTTTTCAATTTTAGTAGGTAGATCTGTCTGTAAATCTATCAGATTTATTATAAAATATACCTAACTGAAAGAATATGTAAGAACAAAAATATGAACATTTTACATGCGAAATTACTTAATGTTATTTTTTAATAAATTCTATTGTGACAATCAATCAATTAACATATATCATAATAATCTTCATAATAAATTCTAATATATATAAGGGTAGTTAGCACATTAAAGTATTAAAGTGCAATAACTAAAATATTGTTTAATTATTTAGATTTTATAATAAATGAATAAAAATAAACACTTTCAATTTAGTAAAACTACTACTTTTGTATCAGAGTAAAAAATACTAAGTAGCTAATAGATACAAAATAAATTTCTAATTATTTTTTAATATTAGGTTAATTTTTAAAGCGATTTAACTTCTATTTATAAGGATCACTTTCAAATAAATTTTCTGGACTATATATTAATTTATCTTCTCCAAATTCTTAGGACTATTAAGTGAATATTTTTCTAAGTATATCTTCTTGCTTACTTACTAATCTTAAAAATTCATTTTTATTCTATTTTAAAGCAAAAAAGAAAATACCTTCCTTATCTATTTATCTATTGGCTAACTTAATCTATTTTTTCGAAAGTAGGTTAGTAAGTCATTATCAGTAGAATAGTACTGAATAATGAATCACCTTTATATTAAAGAAGAATGACAAACTATAAAAATCTTATATCTAAATTATTAAAGAAGTAAAAATCTACTCTAATTACAAAATAAAGAATTAATTTATTAATTTGAAAAATACTTCATATGATAAAAATGAAATAGAGTATAACTACATTCAATCCTAGAAAATTATTAACAAAATTAATTTAATATATTTAATTCATTCAATCTATTTCAATTTCTAAAAGGAGAATTACTTTCTTTTAAAAAACAACACCTACTTTATAATTATAAATAGATAAATAGCAGATAAAATGATATTATATTGCATAAATGAGGGGAAAAAATAATTGATCCCTGTTAGCCTATTCAAATAAAAATAATATGGGATAGGATATGTAATTCTCCTCTAGATTAGTTGAAAAAGAAAGTTAATTCTATTTTTATTTCCAACAATTATTAAATTAGAGGTGTATTAATAACTCATTAAATTCAATCAAATTACTAGTAAGAGAGAGAGATTTAGTTATTCTCTATTTATTTAAAAATTATCCAAAAATAGATTAATTTATCTTTAGAATTCGGACTTTAAGCATATAATGTTACACTCTCCTAAATATTCAAAATAAACCAAAGTGCTTATTCTTATTGATAAATATTTAAAAATAATAAGAAATAAAAATAAAATAATAAAATTATGGGTAACAATACTACTTCTAAAACTAATAAAGACAATGTTTTCAAGTTTGAAGATAAACCTTTTAGTAGTGGACCTTTCAGAGATTGCTACAAAGCAAATATTGTATCTGGACCAAACAAAGGAGAAAGTGGAGTTGTAAAGATCTTTAAGGAACCTAAATTGAGCTAGTGATATTCAAACTTCTAGCATGACAAATTGATTGTTGTGAAACTTATTGAATTTGTAAGAGGATTTTAGGATGCAGTAGAACAGAAACTTGAAACGAGGTATGAAATTAAAATTATGCAACCAACGACTGTTAGTGTTGCTAGCACCAAATTGTTCAGAAACAGTAGAGATAAATTCAAGAACGGTGAGTACGTTACTGTTGAATCCTTTTTAAGAGGAGTATATGAAAAATTTAACTCGAATGGAAGAAGGGAAGGGGGAAACTCCCTCATGAATGCTTTCTCTCATTGGACTTTCATTAAGAGTAATTAAAATCTTGTTATTTGTGACCTTCAAGGTGTTAAATCAAATAATACAATTTTCCTCACTGATCCAGCAATACACTCGAGGAACTAAATCTATGGTAAGACTGACTTAGGGTTTTGGGGCTTGGAAAACTAAGTTGCATAGCACAAATGCAGTCATATTTGTAGTAAAATTGGTCTACCTTAGAAACCAGATAATTTTAATATTCATTTCAAGAGGAAAGAGAGCTCCTTTTCTTTCTAAAAGCTCTGATATAGTGGCATAGTAGTTACTTATTGATTTATTTCCTTATAAAAACCTGATTATTTCAAATAGATTGTGTCTTAAAAAATTGAATTAATTTCAAATTATTAAAATATATTCTTATACTAACTAACAATTGTAATGATTATCAAAAAATAGATGTTTTGTAAATTTTTTTATTATTATAAGGTTTTACTTTCAAAGAAATTAGAATAACATTGAAATTATTTATTTGTATATAAATTAATGATGTACCCTACCTTATCCAGCTTTATTGATATTTTACCTGGATAAACTAATAAAATAAAGTGAACTCGAAATTAAAAATTAACCTGAGAGATTGAAATATGATACTTGTTTCTAATTTGTAAATTAACTTTAAATTTTGCTTGCTATATATTTCTAGCATATTTGAGAGGTTTAAAATTAATCATTCGGACTAAAAATTTATTTATTACGGATGTTTAGAATAAAGTAACTCGTGGCTTTCTTTATTAATTTATATTTTAAATATATCAAAAATATACATGAAATACTAATAAGAATAAGTTACTTTATTCTAATATTCTGTATTTATTTAATTCAAAAAAAAATGAAAAAAATTTATCTCCATAGTAATTGAACCCATATCTTAAGATCATTTTGCATTCCTATTGAGATAAGCAGGGAAATCTTTGATGTAGGGGTTGAGCCTGCCTGCCTCATTAGGATAAATCATTCGCTCTATCAACTAAGCTAGATCTATAATATAACTTTTTATTATTCTTTTTATTCATTAATTTTCTTTTTATAAAAGGATAGATCCATTATTACAATTTATTAATTACAAAAATATCAAAACTATTTACATACAAGTTTAAATTTTAATGAAATATATTTTTGTATTTTATAATAAAAATAAAAATTCTATCTAATTTAAATTGATTTCTTAAAATACCTTTAGAAAATAAACTTTCTTAATGTCTATAATAAATTATAATAATTCATAATAAAATTATTAAATACTTTAATTTTTGTGAAATGAATTCCCTGTTGTAGAAAAATATTAAAATATATCAACTCAATATCCTTTGAGAATAAATAAAATTCTACATTGAATATCATAGAATATAAATAACAATATTATATTTGCATAATTTATTAGCTAAAATAGCAGCTATTATACTCCTAGATATAAAAATGAGTATATACTTATATTTATTTTAAGATATTATAATTAAATATTAATCATCTTCAAAAGTAAAGCCAGTACATTATTATAATTTTAACATTTATAGAATCATGAATTTATAACAAGAATTGATAAAGACTCTTCAATAAAATTTTTAAATCTAATAATAAGAGTTTGAATTTTTAGATCTAATAAAATTTACTCTAACTATAGTATTAGCAATACTTATTATCTTAATAATCTTAATAGCTATCCTATTAAAACTTGTTCCAATAATTCTAATAAATTAACAAACTTGGACAAAGCTAAAAATTGAAAAAACAAGAAATTTCTAAATGAATTCTAAATTTTTTAGTTTTTTTAAAGTTTAGAAGTTTTTTACCATTTTTGGGTAAATAAAATCACTTCTAAAAATTATGAAAGCTATTATCTAAATAGTGATTCGTTTAATAGAAATTTTTATCTTATTAATAGAGTTTATTTCTTAATCAACAATAAAGATAAAATTAATCATATAAAAAAGAAGGATATTTATTTATGTTTTATCTTTATAATAAAATTAAGAAAATATTCAAATGAGAAAAAAAAATGAGAATATATACAGATATTTTTGTTAGGTAAATTAGAAAGAGAGATAACTAACTGAAATAAATTGATTGGTTAATTAATTAATACTTACTTTCTATTAATAATATATCATATAATAATATTATTGAGGAAAAATAAGATAAATTTTATATTTTATCATGAAAGAAGAGGAGGAATAGTCTTCTTTCTATCCATCATAACATACATTTTTCATTGATCAATCCAATTTCTCTAGGTTTTAACAAAAATTGGGTTGCTACTCATTAAAAAAATTTATTTGAGTTTAAAAATTTAATATAATTATTAAGTTTACAGCAGAATCATTATAATTAAACATCCAATTTTTAATTATCGTATTAATAGGTATAATAAGTAATAAATTTAATAGATAAGCTATTAGTATATATTTTTGGTAACATTACTTTTTTGCTGTAAAATGATATTAAAATTCTAAATATTTTAATCAATTTATATTCAAATATATATTTTACAATAATATTATTTTTAATCCATTTATTTAAATTCATACCTAATATATTGTTTGTTTTATTTAAACATTGTTGCCTAATAAATTATCTTTCTTTTATTAGTTAATTCATAGTTTTCTATCAAATTTATTTTTTAAAATAATATTAAAAATTAAATAAATAATATTTGTTAATTTTTACCTTAATTATTTCACCACTAATCTCTTTAATCTCATTATTTAAGATTACATAGCCTACAAATTTTCTAATCTATAATTTAAAATATTTAAAAATAAGTTTAAAGAAAATAATAAAATAGTTACTGTAAATTTAAAATAAATAGGAATAGAAAAAATGATATAAAGTTTTACATTAGAGTTAATGAAGTAAGTTAATGGCAATTTACTAATGCTGACCCTAAACAAAAAGCACCATTTTCTTTAATTCTATTTTGGCTTTTATAATTAAAAGTTAATTTAGTTATACAATAACGTATTGTGTTGAAAAGGAAAGAATATAAAAAAAATAATATAAAATTTTACCCTAAATCAAGAAATAATATAGTAAGTTTTTAATAACTTTTCAAAACTGACCCTAAACAACGAGCTCCTTTTTCTCCAATCCTATTACTGCTTTTATATTTAAAGAGTAGAGTAAGTAAAAAAATAACAAAGGAGAGAGAATAAAGTTGTGTTAAAAAGGAATTAATTTAAAAAATTATGAAATTTTACTATAGATTTAAAGATAATGTAGTTAGATATTAGCAATTTCCTAATGCTTTTCCTAAATAACAAGCACCCTTTTCTCCAATGTTATTATTCCTTTTATATTTAAAAAGGTAATTAAGAAAAGGAGAGAGAATAAATTTGTATAGAGAAGTGGAAGAAATAAAATAATATAAAATTACTATAAATAAAGATTTAATGTAGTAAGTTATTAGCAATTTTCCAACGCAGACCCTAAACCATGAGCACCCTTTTCTCCAATTTTATTACTCCTATTATGTTTAAAGAGTTAAGTAAGTAAATAAATAACATAGGAGAGAGATTATAAAAATAATTTAAATTTTACCATAAATCAAGAGTTAATGTAGTAAGCTGTTAGCAATTTTTCAATGCAGACCTTAAACCACAAGCACAATTATCTCCAATTTTATTACCCCTATTATATTTAAAGAGGTAAATAAGTAAAAAGTAATATAGAAGAGAAAATAAATTTGAGTAGAAAAGTGGAAGAAAATAAAAATAAATATAAACCCCAGTTAAAGTTATAATCTCTTTAGTTATGAGCAATTTCCTAATGCCGACCCTAAATAAGAAGCACCATTTTCTCCAATACTATTATTACTTTTATTATTAAAGAGTAAATTAAGTAAAAAATTAACAATTGAAAGAGAATAAATTTGAATAGAAATGTGGAAGAAAATATTTTTTAGAATTTTACTTTAAATCAAGAGTTAATGCAGTTAGCTATTAACAATTTCCTAGTGAAGACCCTAAATCACAAGCACCTTTCTCTTCAACATAATTACCCCTATCATATTTAAAGAATTAAGTAATACAATAATTTAGGTGAGAGAATAAATTTGTCTTGAAAAATGTAAGAAAATAAAAATGATATATAATTTTACCATAATTTAAGAGTTAATATAGTAAGTTATTAGCAATTTTCAAATATAGACCATAAACCACAAGCTCCCTTTTCTCCAATACGGTTAAAGCTTTTATATTTATAGAGTTAAGTAAGTAAAAAATAATGTAAATGAGAGAATAAACTTGCGTTCAGAATAGAAGATACTTTTAATAATTAATTTTACTTTAATTCAAGAGCTAATTTAGTAAGTTATTTACAATTTCCTAATGCATATACTAAACCACGAATACCATTTTCTCCAATATTATTACCCCTATTATATTTAAAGAATTTAGTAACTAAAAAAATAATATAGGAGAGAATATAAATATATGTAGAAAAGTGGAAGAAAATATAATTAAATAAAATTTTACTCTAAATTAAGAGTTAATGTAGTGAGTTATTAGCAATTTTTCAATGCAGACCCTAAATCACAAGCACCCTTTTCTCCAATGTTATTACTTCTATTATATTTTAAGAGTTACTTAAGTAAAAAAA